>MNCI01020359.1:0-29156 GCA_015680685.1 Gnetum montanum | reverse complement strand
TGAATGGTGTTGCTGTCATGTTCATCATGATGTTTCATATTCTTTTNTGGTGTTGCTGTCATGTTCATCATGATGTTTCATATTCTTTGTCAATGGCTCTCAAGTCAATACTTCAGATGTCAACAAAGAGGGGCCAATGAAACATCACCAATTTTAGGTTCCTGCAGTTCAATGGCATATTTGTCTAAGTGTCAAATCTTGGGCAAAATTTTTCTAAGTCTAGCATCATGTTGTGCAACGTAGATAGTGTAGAACACTTGAAGTCCTGATTTTTTGCAAAATTTTTCTAAGTTTTCCTATTACACTTCATAGCACAACCAGCATAGTACACACTTCCATGGCTAGTCTACAGAAATGTCAAGCCAGAAATGGTCAAGGGTCGCTTGGGATGGACCAAATAGTTTGGCAAATTTTCTATCTCCCAAACTATCAAGCTTGCTACACTCTCTAGCTTGCCCAACTTGATACATGTCCTAGTTGCCAATCCATCCAAGTATCAAGCTAAAGTCTATCAAAAGTGCCCAGCATGAAAAACATAGTTTAGTAAATTTTCTATCTTTCGAGCCATCACGCTTTGCTACACTACACAGCGTAGTAATCTTGACATAGGTTTCAGGGCCAAATTTTTCCTAAGAGTTGGAGAAGGATCTATTAAGCTATCTAGACATTGAAGATGCATTTGATGATTTTTTCACTTCCAAGGCTACCAGTTCTACTACACCCCAGAATGTGGATAGCATGCCACAAAGAAACATTGCAAATTTTGTCAAAATTTGTCAAAGTATGCATGCTACACTCTACTACAGTATGCAGTGTAGACAACATGATGGGTGTGGCAAGTCAAAATCTACAAAATTTTACTAATTCTTAATGCGACATTCTGTCACGCTATGCAGCATAGACAACTTGACATGTATGAAAGCCTCTAGAAGCTTCCAAAACTTGGTATTGACATTCATTTCAACTCTGATGTCCCTCTAGTGACCAATATTAGTAGTTTTCCTTGCTTTTGCACCCCATTGATCCCAAAAACTATCCCTACACTTGACCCTACTCAAAAGAGGGGAAAGATGTAGTCCTGGAGCATAAGCTCCAAGTTGCATTTATTTTGACACTATTTGTAGGTACATGGTAGTTTCTTAGACTCTGGCACATGTAGTTTGGGTGGTTTGGTTGAAGTTCAACAGTCTCTGGGTTCCCATTCCTATCCTACAGAGCATAACACTTTGAGCGTGACATGTCAGCATGACTCCTCCATGCCCATGCCACGTGGCACCCAGGCCACATGGTGTCCAGTCTGCATCTCACACCAACCCTAGCCTTATAAATACCCTAACATTCAACATTTTTTGGGTTGAAAAATCATTTGAGCATTGAGTATTCAAGCATTCCTAGCATCTTCACTACTCTCACACCTAAGCACTTAAGCCTAACACCTTGGCAAGCATCGTGACACAGTCTTCCTTGCACCCACATAGCATGACGGATGCTAACGTAGCAAGTTCAATGTTCCTTGCAGCTGCCAACACTACTTCCATGATGTCCTAGAGACTGACCACACCACTATGCTGCCACTATGCCTATTTGAATGTCACGTACCAACTTCAAACACTATTCAATCAAAAGTTACAATCCCTGGTCTTGGGGCATTGCATTTCACCATCCTTAAAACTCCTAATTCATTCTCTTTTTTAGCATTTGTTTTATATTTTTAGCATTAATCTTGCATTTTTCTACCATCGATATGCATTTGCACAGTCACATTACTATTTTCAAGCTAAGATCCCACATTACATTCTTGCTTGTTGTCCCAGCTCCCACATGTAACTCACTAAAATCCTTTTTCTACAAATGGTTATTGTTACACCACGTAAGTCTCTATTTGATTGACCAGACCATTTAGAGAACCTCATTTCTATTTTTCCAACATAGTCCTCACACAGATTCAAGGTTAGGCTATACACCCACAGACCTCTCACTGTTCTAGCCACCAATGTTTTTTGACATCATACATTTAAATAAGTATGTGCCTAATTTCACATTCATCCTACATCAAGATGAACAACTATAATGGCATGATATGGAAGGAAACATTGTAATGCCTCACAATCAATCCATGATCATGATGCTGCTTCAAACTCTTAAGAAGTTGGGCATCCATGATCTTCAAGAGGAGTATGTTTTGCATGATTACAACTACTAGGACTACCATCCCATTGAAACAGAATGCAAGAGATATTGACACCAGGAATGACACCATGAGGTTACGAAGAGGAAATAGTTCAATATTCCTTTATTCCTACTAAACGAGGATGACAATGAGAACCCTTCCTTAGGGAGCTCTCAATAGGAAAATTCTCCACACCTTATTACTGATGATGGGGGTGTGGCTTTGAATCTATAGTCTACTATCAACAATCTAGGCTTAGGCAAAGATGGTAGTTAAGGTAGGGGATTGGATAACTGTTACAAGGATAAGAAAATTGATGAATGTGATCGTGAAAATCAAAAAGAAGTTGGTGAAAACCATGGTGGTGAAAATCCTCCTCTCTCTTTATCCTCTTCATCTACATCTTTTTCTTCTTCCTCTTCTAGTTTTGAAAATCATAGAAAGAATAACTGTGATGGAGATGAATAGTGAGACAACAATAATGATCCTTGGGCCTACAATGAATGAAGGGGTCACAGAGGACATCATCAGTGGCAATGAAATAATGATGATGATGGACCCTTTTTGGTAACTCAAAGCATTCTAAATATAGTAGAGGTCATAAAAATCCCAATTAAGCATTTGAACGACACTCAGATCATATGACTTAATATGAACAATATTCTAAGATTTGAGGGGGGATATAATTCTGATCCATAGAAACATCTTCAAGCATTTCATGATGCCTATGCTTTACAAAACATTGAAAATGATAAGTAGAAACTAAATCTATTTCCCAAGATAATCATTAAGGAAGCAGAAAGCTAGTACTACTCCTTAGAGCTAGAATCTATCTATAGGTGGAGTACAATGCTAGAGTTATTTAATGATAAATTTCAGACGTACTCTAGAGTGTCTAATCTAAGAAGGAAAATCCAAGGATGGAAGCAAGGAAATCATGAACCCTTGGACATCATCATGGGTAGGTACTATTTCCTCATACATCGATGCCCTGGCCATGGTTATTCTCAGTGGGAAGAACTTGGAAATATCATCAATGGACTCAAAGAAAAAACTAGAAGAACCCTTGGGGTTTATGCCCAAGGGAGATTATCTAAACTAAGAGCTCATCAAATTCAAGGGTTGATAAAGTAGGTTGCAAAAGAAGAAGGTGAGTTATGAAAGAGGAAAAGTACAAAAGAATATAATAGGGATCCTCCCATTAGGAAAAGGGATGATTCATTTTGTGATAAGGAGGAGTCACCACTCTATGAGGTGTTGAATAAGAAAACCTTGCCCATTCAAAAATCTATTTCTAATATTTTGGCAAAGGTTGATAAACTATGAAACTCTTTCAATAAAAAATTTAAAATTGCTATGAAGATATCTAAGGAAGCCAAAGAGCATAATAATGATCATGACAGCAAGAGGCCAAAAGAAGCTAAACATGCCTACTAGAGAGGTAAGGGCAAAGCTAGTATAGTAGAAGATGTTGTGAAGGCAAACTTTGATGATGATTTTAGGTGTGAAATTTGTCAATATGACCATCCCAAGTGATGTTTTCCTATGATGTCACACTTACAAAAGTCTAGGATGTACATGTNGTGAAATTTGTCAATATGACCATCCCAAGTGATGTTTTCCTATGATGTCACACTTACAAAAGTCTAGGATGTACATGCTGAATCCTTAATTATCAAAGAGGCAAGCACCTAGACGATTGCCTTATCATCAAGGCAATCCAAGGTAGTTCCACTAGCAAAAACAAGCTTACTATCCAAGTGAAGCTCGACCACAACTGTATGAGAAATACCAACAATGGTAGCAATCACAATCATGGGGGATGCCATCGCCAAAACAACAGTACCCTTATAAGCAACTAGATTCATATGGCTACTATGTTTAGCAACCCATTTCTCCACATGGATCTACAAAACTACACCTCATTCCAACATCACTATTATCCTCCAGCGTACCATTGAACTCATTCATCATCTACTTGAGGGAAGCCCACATATCCATACTAACCTTTGGATCTATCTACACAAGTCCCTCTACCCTCAACTTAGTTACCTCCTACTCCATCTATCTGCACAAGTCCCTTCACCCTTCGCAAGGAAAAATTCCCCCATAGCTATAACAAAAAAATGCTATGAGGGCTATAAATTTACAACTAACCTTCTAGCTGAGTGGTTCAAATAATAGATCCTAGAAACGACTATTTTTCCAACCCAATAGTCCTTCCAAACTCTCACAACCTAACATGGCTAGTCACCCTGTATCTCTAGCATCCTCACCCTCTACACCAAACACATTCAGATCCCCTTCAAACCAAATTCCTCCTCATATCTACACTATAATGTTAACTCATGCTATCTCTAATTGGATCAAGGCTGGTAACCTTCCCATGAATAGATTTGACCCAAAAAGTCTTCTTATTTACTTATAGATTGTTGGACATAAGCCATGCAAGGCTCTTCTTGATTTTGGTTCCAATGTCAATCTCATTTCCCATGACATGTACAAGGCCTAGAACCTAACATCTCTTAAGAAGAGAAATATTCAATTGGAATTGGTATACTAGTCAATTACTATCCCTTTGGGATTAATGGAAGACATTGTGACTATAGTTTATGGGTGGTCCTATCCTATTGATTTTCTAATGATCAAGGTAGAAAACTACAAAGGAAACTTCCCCATCATTATGGGATGTGCATGGTTAAGCATGGTTGATGCATGAATGGATGTTAGGGACCTCTCCTTGAAAATATTCAAGGAGAATGAATTTAGATGACTTGAGAAGAAGTGAGTTTCATGCATTATGTACAATGCTAACAAGTGTAATTATGTGCAGAAAATCTAGTTCATTCAAAGTACATTTATTAAAGCATGCAATCAATGTGCACATGAAACTAATATCCAAAGGTTCCTATACACAAAAACCACAAAATAGGAGAGCACCCAGTAGTTGACAACTAACTTCAATAGTAGCATACTATGCATGGAAACCCTTTGAGAGCCTAACATGTGCTTATGTCGAGGGCATGGATGAACTTGAGCAAGTTCATCACCAACTCTCTAATGATAAAGATGATGATTCTTTTTGGGAAGAGTTGGTAATCCCTAATCATTCCAAGCTATAGCCCATAGAGTTCAAAAACTCTACTAGCCAACATGGAGTATGTATTCTTAAAAAATGACAAGTCAATTATAATTAATGCAGATCTTGCTCCCAAACAAAAAGAGAAGTTGTTGAAGGTGTTCAACAAATGGTCAATAGCATTTGCTTAGTTATATCTTGAACTAACTAGAATTTATCCAAGGATATGCCAGCATCATATCTACACCAACCCAACAATGGAGCCAAGAAGATAGTTGTAGAGGTAGCTGAACCCCAAGTTGAAGCATATCATCAAAGAAGATATCAAACAACTCCTTAAGGTAGAGTTCATCTAACCCATCATGGATAGTGAGTGGGTTATCCCACTTGTAATTATGCCAAAGAAAGGTGGAAAGTGATGAGTCTACATTGACTTTAGGCTATTGAATATGGCAACATTTAAACATAATTTTCCATTGTCATTTGTAGACCATGTGTTGGAAACCATATCTAGGCATTGTTATTATAACTTCTTTGATGGTTATAATGGCTATAACTAAATCCAAATTTCATGAAAAGATCAATCCAAAATAACATCCATGAGTCCTTGGAGGCCTGTTGCATATTGCAAGATGTTGTTCGGTTTGTGCAATGCCCCTACAACATTTCAATGCCTGGTCCTTAGTATTTTTCAACAGTAGCTTGGTAGTAGGGTAGAATTCTTTATGGATGACTTCTCTACCTATGGGGCTACATTTGAGCAAGCCTTGGATCACCTTGATCAAGTACTGAAAAGATGTGTAAAAACAAACCTTAGGCTTAATTAGTAAAAAATCCATTTAATGGTCCAAAAGGGCATAATACTAAGACATAGAATTACTCAAGTAGGGATTGAGGTAGACCCAGAAAAGATAAAGGTCATCCAAGGAACCACACATCAACTAGAGATAGTCAAAGACATTCAATTATTCCTTGGATACACTAACTACTATCGATGATTCATAGAGAATTTCTCTAAGATCACAAAATCATTGGTTGAGCCAACAAAGAAAGATGCTCCTTACATTTGGACTAAGGAATGTGAAAATGCATTTCAGAGCCTCAAGTATAAGCTCATAGAGACTCCAATTCTATAAGCACCTGACTAGTCCAAACCATTCCATACCATGATAGATGCATCTAACTATGCCTTAGGAGCCATGCTTAAATAGCTGGATGATAAGAAATGTCCATATTACATTCACTATGCAAGTAGAAGCATCGTGGGTACACAATTGAATTACACCACTATGAAAAAAGAAATGATGGTAGTGGTGTATGCTCTAGAAAAGCGTAGGCACTATGTTCTTGGAAATAAAGTGTTTATGCACATAGATCATAGTGTCATCTGCTTCCTAATAAATAAACCAATGGTGAGCCCTCATATCATATAGTTTCTGGTGATCTTGATCTTACAATGGTAAATTAAAAAAGGATTGAGAATGTGGTCACTAACCACCTCTCTCGATTGTGATGGGATAGCAAATAGGAGGAAAGCTCATTATTTGATTTTTTTCCTAACAAACTCCTCTTTGTTATTGCAATAAATGAAAAACTACCTGCAAAATTAAAATAGTATGATGGCATCCTTTCTTATATTTTCACTCAAGAGATGCCACAAGATCTAGATCACAAAAAGAAACAACAATTGCTTCATCAGGCTAAGTACTTCATGAAAATTAGGACATCTTTACAAAGTGTGTGTCAATGACCTAGTTCATTGGTGTGTCCTTGATGTAGATCAATTGAGAGTTCTTCAAGATGCTCATAAACGTCCTTGTGAAGGCCATTATGCTAAGAGACACATGGCCATAAAAATCACAATGGTAGGATACTATTGGCCCACAATCTTTATAGATGACCATCAATTTTTTCAATCTTGTGAGCATTGTCAATGAGATGGTGGGATGACCATACATATGGAGGATCCTAAATAATGGATTCAATCACTAGAACCCTTTGACATATGGGGAATTAACTTCATAAGTTCCATCACACCCATGTTCAACAAGAAGGCATATATAATTGTTGTAGTTGACTATTACACCAAATGGGTAGAAGTAGCAGATATCACCCACTGTACATCATCCATTGCTACTCAATTTATACAAAAAAATGTTGTAAACAAGTTTGGGGTACCACGTGCACTGAGTTCTAACAATGGAACTCATTTTATAGATGCCACTTTTCAAAAACTCATGCAACACTTGGAGGTTGAACATAAAATAACAACATCCTATCATCCCCAAGCCAATGGTCAAGCTAAGGTGACTATCAGGGAGATCACAAAGATTTTAATAAGAACTATTAGTAAATATAGGAGAGACTAGTGAAACACCCTAAAAATTGTAGGGTCATCCTTACTTCACTAGGTTCTTGTAGTCCGCACAGCTCTATGATAGTTCACCAGGAGGAGAACGTTCTGAGTCCAGGTTGGCCAGTTTGGCAAATTTTCTACTTTGAGCATGGATAGGTTCTATACCATCCTGCCCACCCACCAAGGTAACCTAAACAGCCAGCAACCTGCTTAGAAACAGTGCATGGAATTGGCAGCAGCATTCTGGATGCACAAGAAATAGTTCAGCAAGTTTTCTAAGTCACGAAGCCTACCATGCTATGCTATGTAGCATAGCAAGCTTCAAAAGACTAGTGAAATGAAGTGCTATGCTACGCAATGTCACACAATGTGGCATGGAAATGACTTCACTACCCAGTTCTTTCACCCAAGTTTTGAGTTCTATAGTGATGTCCCTTTTCATCAGGAAGCAACGGACCATGTCTGCTGCTACACTACGTTGAGCTACATGGCGCAGCAAGGTGTAGCAATCCGATGGAAAAGACAGAAGGTAGTTTAAAAGGTAGAATCAACAAGGTTCACAAAACTTACATCGTGGGAGAATGGTTTGTAAATCAGCAAAGCTTTCGCAACTAAGGCAAGTTGCTACGCTATGCTACGCTACGTAGCATAGCACAGCGTAGCAAGCACGAGACATATAGCAGAATGCATGACGAAGTGCTACGCTATGCCAAGAAGGCTACATCACAAAGCACAACAAGGCATACAGGTGATTGTGTGACATCAATGCACTCCACCTAATTAGACCGTTGGCACATGTCTCCAGACGCTGACGGCGTGATTACGGCATGGTAGGATTGCAGTTATTGCATGGCAAGTTTGCATCACAACCGTCTTGTAGGCCCAACGGTCATAGATAAATCAAGTGGCACCAGTAATACAACGTAAACTTGTGGCACATAGCATTCAAACTGCCCCTTTTTGCTCACCTTCAGCCCTATAAATACCCCGAAAAACAGCATGTAACAGATCGACAATTTTAAGAAACACCCGCAATTCACAAAAAGATATCTTTAATTCTTTAAAATTGGAAACTTCAAAAAGAGTTTGCATTTTTTATTGAAGAAAAATAGCTTCCAAAGTGGTGGGAACTTTAAAATTTTGAAGCAAATATTTTCCCTCTCTCCAGCATTGTAATACCAAAGTCATCTATTTAATACTGTAAACAACGATTCTCTCTCTTGGCTGGCGTGGGGTCCCCATCTCCATTCTACCACTTCGATGGAATGCTTTATTGTTTGTACATGAGTCTACATCCAAGTGCATGGCTCCCTTCACCTGGCATGTCTTGGCTACCCTCGAGATTTCTGCACTTCATCACACGGTGCAGCCGATTGTATCCACCCTGACTGGATGAATTGGTAGCTTTGAAGCAGTGCATGTTTCTAACCATACTTTACTTCATCTCTCATTTATTGTCTCATTTCCTTTGCATTATTTTTTGTCGCATCTACCTTTAAGCATTATTTCATATTACTGTCGCATTTTTGCAGTTTCTCCCCTGCTTCATTTATCCTTAAGCATTATCTTGCATTTCGCATTATTTACGTCGCACAAGGCTATATCGACGCCGATGTGAGTCCCTATCTGATCGACCAGACCATTTAGGGCACCTCATGTTTGCACACACCCAACACGGCCCTCCCGTGGATACGGGGTTGGAATTGTCATGTCCACCAACCCCCGACGTTCTTCCAGCCACAGACGTTTTTGGTCACTACAATTTTCTGGTGCTAGAAGGAGGGCCTTTGGTGCCTTTTCCCCATGTCATGACAGTTCTATGAGCCTTCTGCACCCTGGTACACATGAGCATAAATGCGACACCCTCTTGCCATTCTTTGCACTTTGTGCGGTGCAGATCGATCACCCCAACGGTTCCTTTGGAACCCTACAGAACACAAGGCCTCCGATCTCCATTTAACTAGCTCATCCTATGGTTGTCTTGCATGCATTCTACACCCCCTCTCATGTGGTATAGACTAGTCGCCCTGACAATCCCTTTGGGATCCTGCGAGACATAAAGTCTACTTGATTGCTAGTTAGCTTACCCATCATACGGTTGTCTCTTCTGTGTTCTATACCCCATCTCGTGTGGTACAGATCAGTCACCTCGATGGTCCCCTTGGGATCCTACGAGATATAAATCCTACTTAGTCGCTAGTTAATTTTCTCATATTACGATTGTCTCGTATGCCTTCCATACCTCATCTTGTGTTAGCATAAACTTGACACCCATCTGTGGTTGTCTACGCATCGTACGGTGTGGACTGGTCACCTTGACGGTTCCTTCAGAGCCCTACGAGACAATAAGCCTCCTGACGGTGATTTAACTTACGTTTTCTTTTACAGTAGTCTTGCATGCACTTTGCACCCTAGCCAACATAAGCGTAAATGTGACACTCTTTGGGGTTGTTTAATCTTTGTGTGGTGTAGGTCGGTCACCTCAACGGTTCCTCCGAAATCCAGCAAGATGTAAAGCCACCTTTTGTTTTAATCCTTCTATTCTTTCACACTTTTTTGTATTTCTTTTATCACTTACTTAGCAATGGCTTTTGGCACCACAGCTGTTGACACCTTCAACATGGAAGTGCCCTTCGTGATCCAAGGCACTACCAGTGCTGAAAAATGGCTGAATCTAATGCAGGAAGCATGCCGGTCTCTCAGAATCCAAAACCGAGGACCTAAGGGACTGGCCCAGCAACACGAGCGTTATAGTTTCCTTTGTGTAAAGGTGTAGGCTAATCTGCCCTTGGATTTACACGAACTTGAGGAAAAACGTAGCTTCGAGTTCATTTACTACAATGGGGAGGAATTCGTTCCTATCCCCAGCACTTCTTTGCCTTTAACACAAGTGTACCAAAGGCTTCTAGATCAACTAATCCAGTTGACCAGGCTTAGGGAGCAACAAGACACAGTGTCAAACTAGCATGACGCCTTTCGACATGGACAGGAGGAACTCGATTCCCAATTTGATGAGGGAGGTTTGGCCAACCCCATTCCTGTTCTACCTACCCAATCCTTCTAGGCCAACCTACTGTCTGTCACCACCTCCTTTGTCATCACGCCTATGCTTCAGCAGCCTACAACCACAACTACCATGGGTAGCCACGCTACATTCCTGGTGCATCATCATTCCCATTCCCTAGTTGCGCTTGCAGCAACTATGCTGCCACAAGCTATTCATCAACATGCTCACACAGTGCACAACATGCCTATCATGGCTACCCTATTGCATACTGTACCTACTTTGCAACCGCACATAACTCCCATGCCGATTCCTACCCACGCATCTGTTCCACCCACTGTGGTGGGCCCAGGCCCATCCACATGATGGACCCCATTTTCTTCTTTGTTTGTGCTACAACCATTGCAAATGTTCCACTATGTTCACCCTCAGGCCTACCCAACCTTGCAAATGATACATCTTGGCACGGGGCCATGGTCTGTCCCACCGGTAACTCAAATGGCCTATTTGGTGACTCAACCCGCTATTGCTGCTTCGACAATGCCACCCACCAGGTGGTGGACAATGCAAATAGAACCTCTAGTGGGGGCAGCCCCAACGGCACCGCCAATGGGTCAAATTTCCACCACCACTGTGCCATATATGGGAGTTGCCTCTACAGTCCCTCAGCAATCTACAACATCACTGGGTCTAGACTAGGTGTTTCAGCTCATCCAGACCCTAACGGAGGAAGTAAAACATCTTAAAGCTATTGGGTTCGATACGGTACAAGTCATGGACTTTTATTAGGATGACCCAGTCAACCCTATAATCCCTACTTTGACATTGCCACCTGGGATGTCTCTCCCACACTTCATGAAGTACGACGGGGAAGGGGATCCTAATACACATCTCGTCACTTTCCGGTCGGAGTCTTTGCTATTGCAACAATGGCCGCACATGATCATTCACATCTTCACCATGTCCCTAACTAGGAAAGCACTAGATTAGTACCATGTGTTGCCATGTTCATCCATCTCAACTTTGGAAGAACTCTTGACCCAGTTTGTGACATGCTTCAAGTACAACTTGAAGCTAGAAACCACGCTACATCAGCTGATGGGCGTGAAACAAGACCCGTTGGAACCAGTACAAAAATTTATTCAGCATTGGAGCGCGACCCTTAATGAAATCCATGAGCCCATCATGAAGGCTCACTTATTAGCCATCTTTAAGGGTGCAGTGAATGACTTCATCAAGTCCAAACTGTATTATCTCATCCCACGATCTCTTAGCCAAGCTTTTACTCAGACTAAAAGCATACAAGACGCGGCTGAGACAAGCAAAGATCTAGCCTACATCGCTTATAAGAAAAAATTTGCAAAAAAGAACAAGGGTAATGCCCCAACAACCATGGTGGTTGCGGTGGCAACTAAGGCTAAGCCCAAACCTAGTAACAGTGGGAGTAAAAATAACAAGAAACTGGCCACACTTGCAGCTAATCCTGCACCCAAACCGAGCCAAGCACCGCAACTAGCTGCACCTACACTTGAGACATCCACATACACTAAATGCAACTTCAAGCTCAAAGATCGCTCGAAGTACACCCCACTGCCTCTCAAACCTTCAGAACTCCTGAAGCAATTGCTGGCAGCAGGGTACATCCAGCATAAGCAGATGTCAGAATAGGCAAACTCAAGACATCGATGCTACTGTGAACTCCTTAGGAATCCCTCTTTGGCCCTACCCAATGAGCGTCTGGTCCCTAGGGGTTTAAGGCTAGATAGGTTTTGCGACTATCACCAACTATGTGGTCACACCAAGGATTATTGTTTGTCATTGCAGGATGACATCCAAAGACTAATCGATCTAGGAAAGCTGGTGCTAGATGAAAGTAACCTAGTACGCCCTGAAAACCAATCTATGTATATCTACATAGATCCCCTTAATGTCGATAATGCTGGTTACGTAATCAACGTCATTAGCATTGACAATGATCCCATGCTACCCTTCCAGCCATTTGTGATTCGTGTGCCTCAGCGTAGTGCACCAATACCACCAATGGTTGGTCCAAGTTCACGGCTGTCCTTCATCTTGAAAGTTCCACCATGGGCATCTACCTCTGCACCGCCTATTGGCGAGGTCACATGACCCCATCAATTAACACCTCTAGCTCCATTCATTATCATGGGGCCAACATCTTCGACAACCCCCATCCTGTGCAATAGCATTAAACAGCCTCCTCGCCCCATAAGGCAAGAAGCCTACTTGGTAGGCGAGGCGTCAAAGGGGAATACCGTCAAAAGTATCTCCAAGCCTATGCCTTCGCCCCCTGTATTTACACCTTCATCACCAAAGATGAAGGTTGACATGATTACATAGCCTGCATTACCTTGCCAACAAAGATCTGAGCCTAAGTCTAAAGTCATCTCTCCTTGAGAGATTCGTCTTCTAGGGCGAATCAAAGAAGAAGAAAGTGTCAAACGAACAGATGGCCAAAACTTCTTGGATGCCCTCACCCAGGTCAGGTAAGCCCTAAAATAGAAAAATGCTATGGTAAGCTTGTACGACCTAGTCATGACATTTGTACCTCACCGCGAGGCTCTAGTCCGCATGTTAACAACGATCCTCGTTGACCAAAACATGCCAGTGGAAGAGAAACTGATCCACTTAGTCATACTCCCCTCCATACCCATGGAGCCTGCAATACCTCAATTAACTTTCAGTAGCGAAGCCATTAAGGAAGATCCTGAAGGAGGTTAAGTGACCATGGTGCCCCTCTTCATCACAATTCGGGTCGACCAACACCAGATCTGAAGGGTACACATCGATGATGGGGCTGCCACAAACGTCATTTCCTTCCCTATTGTGGACAAGTTGGGATTTTTTGAATAGATCAAACCAACGACACCATCATGTCTACAGTCCTTCAATGGGGCACACATCTTGGTGAAGGGCATAATTCACATAAACTTTGTAGCAAGGGATCAGTTCCCCACAGATGCAACGTTCATCGTGGTTGAAGAAATGCCCAAGTTGAACCTGATCTTGGGAAGATCGTGGTTAGCAAAACTTAGGGCTGTCTCCTCGCCTATACACCAGGAAATCCACTTACCATACATGGGTAGGGAGGTGATAATCCATGGTGACAGGGTGGTAACACAAGCAATCAGCAACGTAGGCATGGAGCAGGGTTCAGAAATTACAACCTTCGAAGATGAAGCGCATGTTCATGGATGCATTAATCATGCAACGAAGGGATCAGGCCAATGAGCCAACCCTCAAATCAAAAATGCATGGGTTGAGTTGCCCTTCCAAATGAAGGACAGTGATATGAGTAGGGGCCCTGGCAAAATGCCTCGACCTTACATCTCGATCAACCCACGAAAGGTCAAGAGGCAGCTACACATAGCATAGTAGTCTTACGACCTCCCGCCCAGTTGCTATCCTTACACATTCGTAGGTTCCTAGCCTTGTCAATATGCCAATCTCCTAGCATGCTATGGCAATGACCCAAAATGACCCAAAACTAGCAACGGCCCGAAATGGCCCAAAACTAGCATACGAGAGCATGAAAACTTTACATAGTACACCAAGTTATTCCAAAATTGGTTTCCTTTCTGAAGTTTTTCATTTCATTCAAAATTTTTGCCCATTGGCAGTGTTTGTAAAATTTTAAAAAAAAAAAAGAAAAAAGAATTTGCCCATTGGCTATCATAGGCTATCTCCGTTTGCATCGCCTTCGCCATTTTCCCCCACCTCATCTACTTGTGCATTATCTACTCCTGTGTTGTCCCCTACCGGCTCTTCATTTCCTCCCTCCACGGGCCTCACACCTTCGTTGAGAGCCTATGTCCCAAAAATAAAGTAGTTAGCTAGGGTGATAAATGCGATAAATGCTAGCCATAGCATAGCATCAAAGAGACTAACCTAAGGGAATCCTGCGTTGGTCTTAAGAGGTATCTGGTCTAGACCGAGCCTAAGGCGATGCCCAATCTCCTCTATCAGAATGTCCATCCAACACCTGCCACCAGGTTCAGCATTCGCAGCGGCAACTTTCTCCCTTTCCAAGTTCATCCACTTTAGAGGTTCCTGGGAAAGGGAGGCAATTGCGGTCTCTCCTGTAGGAAGGTTCACCCGCAAGTCAAGAGATTTTGTGACCCTAACCTGCTCTTTAAACTTGGCATAGGCCTTAGAAGCACCAATGGACTTTACGAACACTTCCTACGAAAACGCCTCCACAGCAGCATCTTTATACAATCTTTAGTGGGTTTCATTTTCCAGCTTGTATGTATATTTGTGATCCCTCAGAGTTTTCCCCCATTTGAACACCTTAGCACTGATTTCCTTCATATCTTGGCACTTCTGGCCTAGTAGGTCCATCTCCATCTGCTACTCGATTATCTCGCAGGTGGACTCAACATTTTGATAAACAACAGTCCAAAACCTGGCATAGTCATCTACAACCCTTTTTAAATCAATAGGGTTAGGGTTACAATTTATGAGGAAATTGATCCTTGACCTGAGATTCTTCACCTTGGCAACTAGTTTGGCCTCTCTCTGCTCAGCCCTTTGGACCTGTTTCCACAAGTCCTCATTGACATGTCTACACTCCCACAGAGAGCACGTCGACTGCAAGACACATTTGTAAGCCTCGTTAAACGTATGATGAGACACCTTGATCACATTAGGTGAGAGTGCGGGCACTGTGCCAACCTCCATAGGCCGTGTCGGGTCCCACTTGAGCCGAGAGGCTGTTTAGTACACAAAGCATAGTAATCACGTTAGCATAACATAGTCAACAAACTTGAAAGTTTTGGCGTAGCAACATAAGAACAGCTAACACTCTTACTTACTCGCATGAGGATCTGCCTGCTAAAGGCATTTGATCATGTCATCAACAAGTCCCTGAACAAAAGCAAACTTGTCAAGGACTTCAACCCATGACTCTGTATGAGGAGGATGAGGTCTTGAGACATCAGCAATAGCACCTGTTACACGATTAAGCATGTCAGCAGCAGTCAAAATGGACTACATTAAGGCACACACAAAGCCTAACTCACCAGCATCCGACTGCAGTATTTCTTCTTGCTGATGCAAGACGATTGCGGTAGGCTTGGTAGAAAGCCTGGCGAAGTCCACGAAAGTCCCTATCTCATGCGCTAGTGCCTTCTCTTTCAGGAGGGTGGTGTCTTTCTTATTATGCGGAGGTACCTCCCCGTTTGTGGGAAGAGGCTCCCTAATGACAAGAGCCCCTACCCTAGAGACAGGAGCTCCATTATTCCTGACTAGGACCCTCTCCTCCAAAATCGAGGCCCTCGCATCTTTATTTGTCACCCTTGCCCTAGGGGCTGACACTTCCTTGTCACCTTCTTCTTCATCTTCTTCTTCTTCTACTCGCAAAAGGACATGCATACGTCAATTCGAAACAAATTAGTTCAAAATAGATGCCACGCTACTATGAACTACCTAACGAAGCATAGAACAACAGACAATAGCAGAGAAAACATTATATAAAAATGCTCACCAATGGGAGGTTGCGTTCATCGCAGCTTGAACCACAGTCGCTCCTCCTCTTCATAAGGGCTCTCCCTGGCTGGGGGATCTCTCTTCCTTCGTTGCTCCTCAGTCACGGTCTCAGATATGAGACGTTCACCTTGCGTCACATTACCGATTATGGTAGGGGGCATCTCTCCTATGCTATCCTGGCCACAAGAGCTATGAACTGCCAAACCTTTATTCATTATAGACAATGAGTCCTCGACCATTTCCAGAGGGTCCTAGGCTTGCGTAGTCTAAAGGACCTATCAAATCCATGGTTTGGAAATCTGGTCACAATCTAGCTCAGAACAAACTCCATCCACCTGGACCACTAGGAACTCCATGAAGCACTTTAAATAGCCTATGTAGAAGGCATAGTGTATGTTAGAGCGGGACTCCATTTGCTCACGAAGTCCCAAAATCTCGGCCTGCAAACCACTACGTAGGAATTCAGCCCAGTTGTAAGGGGGCCCCTTCTCCATGACTTCCCGCATTACCCAAGCCTGCTCAAGTCCTAGGACCTTTCCTTGGGTGAGCAGTTGAGGAAATGCATGGGCACGAAAGACCAGGTATATCCCCATGGTGGGGCTTTCCTTAATCTTTTCTATAGGAAATCCCTTTCACTCCTTGGTGAGCCTCAGCCACTCCTCGATATGCTGCTTCTGAAGGATCAACTCTTGCTTGCCCTTCAATACCACATCGGCACCATCAGCAGGAACACCAAAAAAATCCACAAATAGCTGGTCATTGATGTCTATGACCACCCACACATCCTGCACGTACGTATGAAAATAACTTGCTTGCCCAGAGAAGGAGTTGACCAACGAAAGCATCTCAGCAGCAGAGACGCCTAGATTCAGAGCCATGAACAAATCCATAAGTCTAGCCGTTTGGATTTTCTTGAGCAAAGGGTCTAGAGCCCCTTATTCTAACAAACTCTGGCTTGCCACTACTTCACCATATTTGAAGTAGATGTTTCCCTCTTTCCTTCTAGCAGTTACCACCATCACCTCACGAGGCTTCCTTGCCCCTACAGCAATGTTCATGAAACATACTTTGCATAACAATGTAGAAAATACAAATAGCAAAACAAATGAGATGCAAAGCCAAAGCAGAAAGTAGCAGAAGGTGCAAGATGAAAAGGGTAGAGGAGACATGAAAACTCACTAGGTCAACGGTGTGCTCTCCCGTGTCGGAACGCATGCTTGTGGCCCACACCTCAGAGTCTTTTTCACCACCTCAACCTTTGCAAGCATCAATTGAGTTTTAGGAGCCATAGCCCTGTCTGTAGGTTTATGACCTTTGCTCTAGAAATTCACCTCGCTAATCGATTAACACAATTTTTTTGCACTCCAAAATCACCGAGTGCTCCAAGGAGGATTCTACACTTTTATGGTGAAAATGGAAAAATTACCAAGGTTCAACCCCTACTTATGGCAGTAATGAAAAAATGAGGAAACTTTCTCTCTCTCTCTGATTAATGCAGAGCACGGCATGCAGCGTAGCATGCTCGCCATGACATCATAACACTATTAGCATTTAAACCTTGACACGCTTTAGGCCAACTACTTGCCTTCCCAAAAAGCAAAAAAAAATAATATAGTAATATTTGTTCTTGACAAAAGGTTTGAAAAGACCTTAAACTAGTAGGCCTAGCATGGTCGCGCTCCTCAAGATCCAAAAATAGTAACTTTGACTCGTAACGTTCACAGTCTGCAATGACGCTAAACTAACTATAACCTTACATCAGTAGGTACCTTGTATGCCTCAACATAGGCAGTATCATATTTCCTAGTAGTTTCATGTCTTCATTCACACACTGGCAGTTTGATACCCCTTGTACTTGCAATTTCAGTCTTTTTATTATTATTTTACATATCAAGATTTTGTATGTCGCAATATGGCCATCCGAGATGACAATAAACTAGCAGTTTGGCATTCGTATATCAATGGTTATATAACCTCACACTTCACATCAACAATTTCCGTATCTTAAAAAATTCTAGGCTCTTATGCCTTGGCGGTCCACCATGGCCTCAATCTTTATATCGCCTTACTTAGCAAGTCGCATCTCGATGGTTGCTTTGGAGATTTATGTTTCACACAATCTCTGATGATCCTTACCCAAGCTATAATCTTATGATGGAAGGTCAAGCAAGAGATGGATTCCTGTCATGTCCTTTCCATGCCTCTATTGTTAGTAGGGCCACAAGACAAGCTTGCGAGACAGTTGAACCCTGACATGATCAATTGGGGGTCAACTATGATTAACACTATAGCAACCTTAGAAGCATCCCCGAATCAGCCTAGACACCTGGTCCATGCCCTAGATTTAGAGGCTGGGGATGTAACCAAGGATCCTCTTATTGAGATACCTATGACCACGTCAAGAAGGGAGGTAAAGACATTAAGACTTAGCTCCCTCCTAGACACACAAATACACAAGGGCATAGTTAAAAATTTGCAGGATCACATCAATGTTTTTGCATGGTCATATGGTGACATGCCAGGTTTGGATCTGTGGCTGATTTAGCATAACATCGTCCTAGAACCAAACGTAAAGGTAGTCAAGCAAAAGGTGCATAAGATTAAGTCAGAAATTACACTAGCCATGAGGGATGAAATCACTAAGTTATACCAAGTAGATTTCATCTGCACGGTCAACTATTCAGAGTGGGTGTCCAACATCGTTGTGGTTTTGAAGAAAAAAGGAGGGATACAAATTTGTATAAACTTCTGAGACTTGAACAAGGTAATGATCAAAGACAAATTCCCACTCCTGAGCATCGATCAACTCATCGACACCACAGATAGTCATGCTCTGCTATCCTTCATGGATGGCTTCTCTGGATACAATCAAATCCGCATCAACCCAGAGCACCAGCTGTTGACAACCTTCATGACTCCATGGGGAACCTTCTGCTATACCATGATGCCTTTCGAGCTCAAGAAGGCTGGAGCAACCTACTAGCAAGCCATGACCTACATTTTCAGTGACTACATCCTACAAATGTTAAACGATTACGTGGACGATATAGCGGTTAAGTCCAAAGAGGCAGCCCATCACCCACGCGATCTATAGTCAGTCCTCAAGTGCTACCAAAGGCACGGTTTACACCTTAATCCTAAGAAGTGTGTCTTCGGAGTAAAGACCGGATGCATGTTAGGGTTTGTAGTATCGGAGGCTGGAATACAAGTGGACCCAGAAAAAGTCAAGGCCATCATCAACCTAGCACCTCCCACAAACCTTAAAGGGTTATGTGGTTTATAGGGGAGGGTGCAATTCATTCGAAGGTTTATAGCAAGGTTGACCAACAAATTACACCCCATGTAACATCTTCTAAAGAAGGGGGTTGACTTCGAGTGGACAGCCCAGTGTCAACAAGACTTCGACAACCTGAAGGAGGAGCTCTCGCACCTCCCAACGGTGCACCCGCGACAAAGGGACAGGCCTTTCTTCATATACCTTGCCACCTCCAATGCATCCATAGTAGCACTGCTATGTTAGAAGTGGTACAAAGGTTCTGAGATACCAGTATATTACCTGAGCCATGCACTAATAGCATACGAGGAAAAATACAACGAGGTGGAGAGGAACTACCTAGCCTTAGTGTTCGCACTAAAAAAGTGGTGGCATTACCTATTTTATAGCACAACCAACATCATCTGCAAAAGAAACATACTCCGGGCTATCACCAGCAACCTATACGAAAGTAGCAAGATAGCCCGATGGAAGGTAATAACCGCAGAGTTTGACCTATGCTATGTAAGTCAATCATCGAGAAAGGGCCAAGCCATAGCAACCCAACTTATGGCCTTGCCAGTCGACGACCACGCTATCGTAGACCCTGAATTCTTGGACAAATATGTTAGCAATGTTGCCATCTTGCCAGTGCATTTTGAGGCTACCTTACATTTTGATGACGCCTCAACCGCATGAGGATGTAGCACCACTACCATGATCACATTTCCCTCTAGGGAAATGCATCCATCCACTTATCATTTCATGTTCCCTTGCACTAACAATGTGGTAGAATACGAGCGGCTACTTAGAGGCCTCTTAACTACCCAAGTGCTACATGTACAACACCTGGCAATCTGGGGAGATTCACAACTAGTCGTGAATCAAATCACCGAAGTCTACACCTACAAGGCTATGCACCTACAACCCTACTGCAACCTAGCAAAAAGCCTACTGAAGCAATTCATAACCACTAATGTGCAACACGTGCCATGCAACGAAAACACCATAGCAGATGCCTTAGCTACCCTTACGTTAAACATCCCATTGCATTCCTAAGCAAACCTGCCAACAACGATCATAGAATGCGCGGAACCTATCACGTAGGTGAAACACATGGCCTCTGTCAACACCGTGGACACCCCGGAATGGTATGATAACATTAAAGCCTATTTACAGCATGGCGAACCCCCAAGTGGGTTGACATCAGCTTAGAGAGATGTAATCCACAAGCACACTCAGCAATACGTGCTCATGGGAAATTACTTCCTGTGCTGATGATCCTAAGATGGGATATTGCTAGCATGTGTGGATGGTGAGTAGGCACAAAAGGTAGTTAATGATGTTCATGAAGGGCTGTGTGGTGGAAACATAGCACCCAGGGCTATGGCTGCGAAAATCAGATGCCTAGGGTACTATTGGCCCTACATGAAGCACGACTGCCTGTCGAAAGTCAAGACATGTGACACATGCCAGAGATATGCAAATCTCATACACATAGCACCTATAGACCTGCACCCAACGCAAATTACATGGCCCTTCCAATGATGGGAACTAGACCTCATAGGGCCTATCACACCTAAGTCCTCTGTAGGGCATAGCTTCATCATTACTACCACAGAGTATTTTACTAAGTGGGTGGAAGCTATTCCCCTGAGGAAACCAATGTCTCAGCAAATTTTCCATTTCATCCTCAATAACATCGTAACTAGGTTTGGGCTTTCGATGACTATTATGACCGAAAATGGACCACAGTTCAGCCGTATGGAAACCCAAACCTTTTGTAGCAATCTAGGCATTAAACAATCATTTTCTTCCCCTTATTATCCACAGGAGAATGGGCAGGTGTAGGCTACAAATAAGTCCATCATCAACCTGATGAAGCAGATTCTTAACAACAGCAGGATGCGGTGGCACGAGCAAATACTCTACGTCCTCTGTGCCTACCAAATGACTTGCAGAACTGCGACGAGTAAGATCCCTTACAGTCTTGTTTATGGATCTGAAGTTGTATTGCCTATTGAGTTGCAAGTACCCTCACTTCGGATGATCCTGTCCGATGTTGTGAATGAAGCCCAAAAAAACAAATCAAGGATCATCGATCTCGACTCAATGGAGAAGGAACGCTTGCATACGCTGAGATGAATCGAGCACTATCAGAACAAACAATAGCAGAAGCACCATGCAGAATTGCATCAACGACCAGTGTAGAAGGAAGACCTCATCCTCAAGGTCAGCTGTGAGCATGTAAGTAAGTTCTCAGCCAACTAGGAAGGTCCTTACGTGGTCACTAAAGCCTTTAGGAATGGAGCCTTCAAATTGGCAAACATGGACGACAACGAGTTTGCCAACCCAGTGAACCACACGTACCTCAAGCCATACTATGTCTGAAGCATAATGACAACAACACACATCATCCGCTATGACGATAAACTGGCAGTAGCACCAGGAAACGTCCATAATGACGATAAACTAGTAGCACCGAGCACCGTCCTCCATGACATAAAACTGGCATTGTTAGTCCACTATGACTATAAATTGGCATTGCACATCTGCTATGGCATGAAATTGGCATGTACAGTCTGCTGGGACCTTAAACTAGCACAGCAATCCTCTGGGACTTTAAACCAACACATGATCTACCAAGACCTTAAACTAGGTTTGCGTCGCACCCTCAACATGCACCGCCACCAGACACACGTTGAACGAATGGGTGTGATACCGGTGCATGAGTGGGATGTCACAACTCCAGGACACAGTTCTCAATGCAAGGAGAACGTGGTCCAGGGCATACACGCCACCACCCTTCGTGTCATGCTAACCCTTCCAAGACATTGTATGATGTCACATGGGCCCTTCGAACCTACCGTCGCCATGGCCCATCACCGTAATGGTAGTTCCTAGGCTCATTCCCACTTCTGAGGTGTTGATAGTATTTTGGCATAGCCACAATATTGTTGCTCTTCAGTTCCCCACCAAGGTTTCAGCTTAAGCAATGTTCAGCTATGTGGTAGCTGATCCCATAGCTGAACTGAGCATGCATTCCTTTGGTGGGGATTCCAGTGCATATGTGTCCAAAACAACTTCTGGTGCCTTGGGGAATAGCTCCCTCGCACCGACATTGTCAAGGCAACTGCTGGCCTTCTAGCTTTGGGCATCTCACATCAGCAATAGTGCCCAAGAGTAACAACAATTCCAATAGCCAGAAAGACCTTCTCCCCACAAATGCATCTCGCTACAGCAGCAAAAATTATAGCATCATAAAGTAAGTACCACGACCAGCTCAGCTACTTCAGACTGCAAATTCTAGCACGTGCGTAACACATCTTGCCATGCAAAAGGCTATAGTAGGCAAGTCGAAACCCTCCATGGATGTAACGCAACTCATCCTATGGAGGGGAAACTTTCCTACAGGAGGTTGAAGAATAGCGCTAGCCAAAGATGAAAACGTAAACGAGCTCCTCAGAGAACTTCGACGAGGGACTCAACTAAACATCATCTTTTCTCTCTACCTTAGCCTCCACAAAACCAATGCAAC
The DNA here is from genome assembly GCA_015680685.1 of Gnetum montanum. Classification (NCBI taxonomy): domain Eukaryota; kingdom Viridiplantae; phylum Streptophyta; class Gnetopsida; order Gnetales; family Gnetaceae; genus Gnetum; species Gnetum montanum. The sequence goes on along the minus strand of MNCI01020359.1, from coordinate 6,248 downwards.
ACTCTCAAGTACGGGTAGGCAACATCTCAGCACTCACCGAGCGACAACATTAGCATTTTACCTGCTGGGGTGTTTCGTATTCTTTATCGACGTCCATCGAGCCTGTTCTCCAGACATCAACAAAGAGGGGCCAATTAAACACCCTAAAAAATGTGGGATCATCCTTGCTTCACCAGGCTCTTGTAGTCTGCACAACACTATGATAATTCATGGGGAGGAGAACGTTCTGAGTCCAAGTCGGCTAGTTTGGAAAATTTTCTACTTTGAGCATGGATAGGTTCTATACCATCCTTCCTACCCACCAAAGTAGCCTAAATAGCTGACAGCCTACTTAGAAATAGTGCGTGGAATCGGTAGTAGCATTCTAGATGCATAAGAAACAGTTTGGCAAGTTTTCTAAGTCATGAAGCCTACCATACTAGGCTATGTAGCGTAGCAAGCTTCAAAAGACTGGCCAAATAAAGTGCTATGCTACACAACGTCACACAGCGTGGCATGGCAATGACTTCACTACCCACTCCCCTCACCCAAGTTTCGATTTCTGCAGTGATGTTGTTTTTCATCAGGAAGCCGCAGACCATGTTTGCTGCTACACTACGCTGAGCTACATGGTGCAGCAAGGTGTAGCAATCCCACGGAAAAGACAGAAGGCAGTTTGAAAGGTGAAATCAACAAGGTTCACAAAACTTGCATCGTGGGAGAATGGTTTGCAAATCAATAAAGCTTTCACAACTAAGGCAAGTTGCTACACTACACTATGCTACGTAGCGTAGCATAGCGTAGCATAGCGTAGCAAGCATGAGACATATAGTAGAACACGCGATGAAGTGCTACACTACGCCAAGTAGGCTACCTCACAAAGCACAGTAAGGCATATAGGTGGTTTTGTGACATCAATGCACTCCACCTAATCGAACCATTGGCACATGTCTCCAGACACTGACGGCACGATTACAACATGGTAGGATTGCAGTTATTGCATGGTAGGTTTGCATTGCAATGGTCTTGTAGGCCCAACGGTCATAGATAAATCAAGTGACGCCAGTAAGACAACACAAGCCTGCAGCACATAGCATTCAAATAACCACTTTTTGCTCACCTTTAGCCCTATAAATACCTCGGCAAATAGCATGTAATAGGTCGAAAATTTTAAGAAACACCTGCAATTCACAAAAAGAGATCCGCAATTCTTTAAAATTGGCAACTTCAAAAAGAGTTCACATTTCTTCTTGAAGCAAAATAGCTTCCAAAGTGGTGGGAACTTTGAAATTCTGAAGGAAAGATTTCCTCTCTCTCCAGCATTGTAATACCAGAGTCGTCTATTTAATACTATAAACAGTGATTCTCTCTCTCTGCTGGCATGGGGTCCCCATCTCCATTCTATCACTTTGGTGGAACCCTTCATTGTTTGTACACAAGTTCGCATCCAAGTGCATAGCTCCCTTTGCCCGACACATCTTGGCTACCCTCGGGATTTTTGCACTCTGTCACACGGTGCAGCTGATTGTATGCACCCTGATTAGACGAATTGGTAGCTTTGAAGTAGTGCATGTTTCTAACCATACTTTACTTCATCTCTCATTTACTGTCTCATTTCCTTTGCATTATTTTCTATCACATCTACCTTTAAGCATTATTTTGTATTACTGTCGCATTTTTGCAGTTTCTCCCCTGCTTCATTTATCCTTAAGAATTGCCTTGCATTTTGCATTATTTACGTCGCAAAAGGATATATCGACACCGATGTAAGTCCCTATCTAATTGACCAGACCGTTCAGGGCACCTCGTGTTCGCACACACCCAGCATGGCCCTCCCATAGATACGGGGTTGGAATTGTCATGTCCGCCAACCCTCGGCATTCTTCCAGCCACTAACGTTTTCGGTCGCTACAACTAGAGCACAAAACACACTGATTCCCTTTTGGCCTACCACTCAACATGGAAACTTCCTATTGGCTACTCTCCCTATGATCTGATGTATAGAAAACTTCCAATCCTCCCAATTCAATTTGAGATCCATATACTTTTAATGGCCTATGATCTAGATCTTGACCTTAGTCTGGCATAAAAATAAAGATTAATAAACATAAATGTGCTAGATGAAAATTGATTAGTAGCCCTATCTCTGAATGAAGTGCACAAGGCATTCAGTAAACAATGACATGAGCTTAGAATGTGGAAAGTGAAATTTGAACCAGGAGATAGAGTTCTTTATTGGAATCCCACACACGTACCTCACAAAACTAAATTCCAAACATTGTGAAAATGTCCTTATATAATTGATAAAAATCTTTCCTTACGGGTCCATAATCATATACAAACCTAAGAGCCCAAATAAAAAGTAGTTGGTTAACATCCAATAGGTAAAACCTTTCCACGAGCCAAAGCAAGCTAGTGCAATGAATACCTCAATGGATGGGTAACCCTGCTTAATGTTATGGATCTCCTTCTTCCAACTTAGTCATGGGGGAGATAGCCATTCATGCTAATCATATATATGACTCAATTTCTCTATTTTTTGTTTTACACTTTTTTGTCCTTGAAATTTGTTTATTTTAAACCTTTTTGATTTTATACCATTTTTTATTTTACACCATCATTAGTACATTTACATCTTTCTTGAATATTTTACACTTTCATATATATTTAACTTTACTTGAGTATGATTTTCAAATTTTTGCTAATAAATGTTTTTTTGTGCCAATAGGCCACAGTGGTGTTGTAGCTACTACTAATGCTGGTTTGTGCTTAATGTTTTGTTTGCTAATGTTTGGTTTCTATTTTTGAATTTTTGTGTCGATGGCTAAGTCATGGTTTCTTTTTCATGGAATAGGTAGTGAGTCAACAACATCTGCCCATCCACAAACTCTATAATTTTCCTTGTTTTGGAAATTTAAGATCACTTTCATTAAATTAACTTTTAACAAATTTGTGACCCTGGTAGTTTCTGAAATTAGGAAGAATTCAAAGGTTTGCATACGGTGTGACCTCAAGGGAACTCAATACTCTTTGTACTCTTCTACTTCCTTGGGTGATTGAGTGTTTTCATAGACTTCTTACCATTCCATGTCAACCAATAATAGGAAGTCGAATAAATTCTTTGCATGATGTGGTTCCCATCCAAAAAGAAAAACAAACAAACAAACAAACAAACACACACACATACACACACACACACACACACACACAAATATACAATATGATGGGAATTCAAAGCACATCCCTTAGACAAATAAATGGGATAAAAGCACTAGTTATGGGACTAGAGAGCATGTTACCCATGTTTGAAGGTCCCCTCTCTCACATTCTACTTCTCTTTTCTTCTCTTTATGAAATGGTGGTTGTTCTGTGGAAGCACTCTTGTGTCTCAAGGAGGTGGATTGGTCTTAGAGTGATGATGCGAAGTCATTGAAAGAGGTTGATTTTGGTTTAGACTAAGGATGGATCTTCTTAGATCATTATAAACACAAACCCCACAAGGAACTTCTTATAATCTCAATTTGAAATTCCATTCCACCTTCTCCACCATCTATCTCTTCTATTCGTAACTCACCTCAGTACTAGACTCCATCAACCATTAATCACCTATGGGGCCCATGGAATTTTAAGGTTAAGGTTATGTAAGGGAAAACAAGGCATGAACTTTCTATGAAAAGGACCCACTTGCCTATCTCTTGGTTGGGTTCATTAAGCACCTTATCCCTAGGCATTCTTGCAATTAGAATCTTTTGTACAACCATCTTCTACATCAAACCATGTGCTCCTTTACATATTTTATTCAATAAATGCATTCTCCATTAAATTTTTAAATTTTTGAGCTTTCAAAGATCCTCTTCAATGATTTTATGATATTCTTGGATTTTCTGGAACTTCGTGGACTCCAAATTCATTCAAAAATTCTTCGTATTTTCTTGACATATTCAAAATTCAAAATTTTTCCTATGGGCTCCATGCATAGGTCCCCATCAATAGAGAAGACATGTATAAGAGGCCCTGTATATATTTTTTTGTCAATGTAGCAAAAAAATATTCTATATATACATGACCCCAATTTGAAAGTTTTACATTTTCTTACAAATGCCAAATGAGTTTTTCAATTTTTCAAATTCCTAACCATTAATCCAAATCACTTCATTCTTCAACCTTGTAGGTACTGGAGGTAAGCTCTTAGTTGTGGGGGCCACAAATGTGCCATTTTAGATATAAATGTTTTTGCAACTTTTCTAACTCCCACAAAGGTTTAACTAAATGATCAACTATTAAACATGAAATTACAGGAGTTAAACCTTTTCAATAAGCTCTAATGACATTTACAATAAATAATTAATAAAATAATCAATCTGCCATGGTCCAAACTTAGCCAAAGTATAACTAACTAATGAGAGAAGGTATTCAAAAATTTAAAGTTACACATTATATATACTAAACCATGGATGTGTTGTGGTTGTAGATGGCATCAAAAGCTAAACACACACAGGAAGCAGGACCATCTCAACCAAGGGAGAAATGTCCTAGAATGGAATGGGTCCAAGAACAAGCCCAAGAATAACCACTTGCAACCCACACCATAGGTCCTTTTAGGGTAAAGGCCAAGGTGGAATCTATTCGATAGATTCCAAAACTAGTAGTAGAAATAGAACATTTCTACTAGGATGATGCACTAGTTCAACAAGAAAATCTTAAGGTGACCTTGATAGAAGCCTACCTAAACCAAATAAAATTAAGAGAGGTCCAAAAAATAGTGTTCTAGGAGTTAAACTTTGGCCCTTTTCTAGAGCATGCACCAAAAAAATTATAGGACCAACTGAAGACCTCTCCCACATGGCCAATCATCACTTCCACTAGGTAGTGCTACATGGGAGAGACATTCCTATTCTATAACAATAGGTAGTCCAATTCAATGATGAAAATGGAGGACATCTTAGTGTCCTACTTAGTGTAGGCCATTACTAAAGTGCTTGGGTAGCTAGAAATAGGGATGAATTTCACTAAGATTCTAAGGTAGGCAGACCCTAACATCAATAAAGAATGGGTTTGATGGTGCTATTGTGTTGACTATAAGGATTTTTGTGCACTTACACTAGCAAAAAGGATCCACTATAAGATTTCAACCTTCCACCTCAATCCCATGATGAGGCCAAGAAAAATCACTACCTTCTCTACCAGTTCATGTTTTTCTCTAAGTGGGAGATTCCTTGTCAACCTTCCAAAGCTAATCTATCTAGAGATGGAGAGGTGATTTAAGGAAAATGAATGTGGAAAAAAGGTACTCCCCTTTCCATGCCTCATCGAAACACTCTATCAAAGAGGAGGAATAGCCCATTATATGAATGATGCTATTAGGCATGCCTTCACTGCTAATTGGGAAGAAATGATAAAATATAAAATGCCTACAACAATCATTCAAGAAGAGGAACAGTAGCCACCACCACCACCTACCAATCAAACAACTATGCCAAACATTGTTGCAATAGCCCAACCATTGCACGAATACCGAGAATGGCCCTTGAATGAACAAGAGCAATGAACAAGCATGAGTGGTAGGGATCCATTTGTGTACCAACCAAAAATGAGTCACCTAAATGAGGTGGCTCAAACAATTGGCCTAATGGGTGGAGGTCGATCTATTTTCTTAGCTCAAAAAATGCAGTTGTTTGCAAGATAGAATCCTAATGCTAGAGAGGTCATGTTATCTCTTTCAGAATAACAACCACTCCCAAAAATTTCTGGGAATGTTGTGACCTTCTTGGTGCACTTAGAAGAAGGCAAAGGGGCAACTATACTAGTGATGCAGCACCAAAGGTAAGAAACAATGGTAGAGGTGGTTGCTGAAAAAATTACTGAAATACTTTGCACACCTACAACATCTATATCAAACATCACTACACTCAAATACATGTAGACATCCACAAGGATTTCAAGCAGTAGAATAAATGAAACACAACATGAATAAATGTTGGATCAACTAGTCAGAATCGAGACCTTTCAAACAATAGTACTGTAACCTAGTCAGAGTTGTTAGAGGCAAGGGGCAAAAACATCATCTTAGAGGGGTAACTTGAAATAGCCAAGGAGCTAAATGAACGTTTGGCAACTGAAGTTGTTGAATTAAGAGCATAAATTTCTAATACTACAATTCTCAACCTAGAACTAAANAGAGCATAAATTTCTAATACTACAATTCTCAACCTAGAACTAAAAATAGATGAATCTCTTGAATAGCTTTACACCAAATTGATGTGATGAAA
>MNCI01020350.1:217177-239255 GCA_015680685.1 Gnetum montanum | reverse complement strand
CTGAAAGTCTTGATAGTAGTTCAACAGCTCCTGCCACAGACTAGACTCATATGCAAAATATTGAGCCAGTCATATCCCACTTTAGTTTTATGAGCTTTCTTTCTTGTCTCATACACTTGTCCATATTTGCCCAATTGTGAATTATGTTTAGGCTGCAACACTTCAAGTATCCTACGCTGCTATGCTCACAACCAACTTACAACAGGCAGGGTGGGGTGGAGCAAAAATCCTCCTACCTTCCAGTGGTATTTGCCTGCATTGTGATTTTTGGAAATTCCTTTGCACAAATTGGATATTGTGTACGTCTCACATTTGTTATGGGAATCCTCATTTGNGGATATTGTGTACGTCTCACATTTGTTATGGGAATCCTCATTTGATGAGGATGTTATGGAGCTCATCATAGCAATGACCAATGTATACTAACACTTTGAGCATAAGACAGTTGGGAGACCATCATTCTGTTTGTACTAGAACTCCATGGTTTTTCATAGAACTAAATGGAACCATGGTTCAACTAATAAGCATTGGGTGTAAGTGCACCTAGTGGCTACCTCAAGCATGGCTTATCTACATAGTCCTTGAATTGCAGGGGCAAAATGAGATGGTGCAAGACCTTTTTTGTTTTGCTATACCACTAGATGAATCTGATATTTTTAAAACTCATACCTTGTACATATTTGCTGTCCAATAGATCCAGAGGGGCTGCAGATGTAATAAAACTTTAGTTTCATTTTCAGTATGTTCAAAGCTGATTGCTTCCTTTGTTAGATGTCAGTTGCTGCTAATTTAATGCTATTTGAAAATTGTTTAATTTTGTGTTGTTTACAATTCTATGAAGGTGGGCGTGATGATGTGAAAAGGAGTACACCTATAACTGTGCTATTGAAGAATATGTTCAGGCCAGTTGAATTCCGGGTGAGGTGCTAATTTATTTATTGGTATCAGGATAATTGGCAGAACTTTGAAATTTCACTTTTTGTAATATACGCAGACTTCACTTTCAGTTGTTGCTTACAAGTATTATATACATGCAGATCCCTCTCTATTATCAGATTTGGAGGCTGATGTGGCTGAAGAATGCGGTAAAATTGGCCCAATTGAGAGGATAAAGGTAAATATTTTTACGAGCAATAAACATTTTCCTTGATTCATGCTTAAAAATTTAGTAAGGGCATGTTTGGCTACATAAATCTGTTGGCACCTGTCCCAATATAGATGTTGACTCAAAAAATTCGTGAATCTGGAAAGCATCTTGGAAGGTTAAATCCAGAAAGAATCAAAATGCAATAGAACAGGGTGTATCTAAGCATCTTGGAAGGTTAAATCCAGAAAGAATCAAAATGCAATAGAACAGGGTGTATCTGACTGCTTATACGGAAATTTGATGCTTCACCCATGGAAAACCAAAGATTTTTTTTTATGTTTTTAATTTAAGAAGTTGAATATCAAACGCACCCTAAAGGAAAACACGTTGATTTTTATTTTCAAAGGGAAAGTGCTCTCCAAAAAGGAACATTCTACCGTCACCTGCCTTGCTAAGTCTTGCTGTTTTTCTCGAAGTGATCAAGGACATGAGCACTTTTCCTTATTCTCACCAAAAGCAAACTGAATTTTCTGAAAGTTTGAACTTTCTTCAAAAGTTTGTTTGCCTGGGATTTGTTAGTGGTTTACCATTCAAGGACATGAGCTTGTCTTTTAGCTGCTCAATGTTGTTCATCACATTTACCTTTCCATGCTTTATTGTTATGCTTATGTGAACTCTTTCTAACCCAAGTACTTAATGACAATAGATTTTTCCTCAAACTTGTATAGATTCCCCTCAATTGGTGCACCTTCTCTTTATCAGAAGGTTCAATCAACATAGTTCCTATTCCTTTAAGTGGCCATGCGCTTGTATCCTGCTCAATGTTGTGCATCAGATTTACCTTTCCATCCTTTATTGTCATGCTTATGTGAAAACTTTTTCTGACCTAAGTGCTTAATGACAGTAGCTTTTTCCTCAAACTTGTATAGATGCCCTTCAATTGGTGCACCTTCTCTTTATCAGAAGGTTTAATCAACATAGTTCCTATTCCTTTAAGTGGCCATGAGTTTGTATCTGCCATCCTAATTGATCCTCCACACCTTTTGTTTAGTTTGTAGAACATGTCTTTTCTGGGAGCCATATGCTGAGTTGCTCTTGAATCCATGATCCAGCAGTCAGCATGGAATGCTGTAGCAGAATTTGGGTAATCAATAACATTAGCTTGGTCACTGAGTAGTCTGACTTGATCTTAGTTGTAAGATCTGTAAGGTCTTGGCTGTTCTTTCTCAGCAACACATGCAATTGCTACAGAGCTATGGTCACTACCACTAGAGTTTGACTCTTGCCTATCTCCTTCACCTGATGGGCTTGACCTTTCTGCTTGATCTGATCATATACAGTTTGTGCTCCACCACATAGTGGCCTTTTCTGCCACATCTTTTGCAGGTCATTGGCTTCATCTTCTTCTTGTCAGAGCTCTTCTCTACAACTATAGTTCTTTTAACCAATCTGGGTTTTCTTGTGCTTATATTTGCTCTTTGGATCTTGCTGTTTCTTACTACCATTATAGTTTGCCTTTTCATATGAGGGACCTATTTTTGTGTTTCTTAGAGTGCAGGCATCATAATGCTTGTTGAAATCTATTAGAACGCCTGCGAGGGTTTCAAAGTCCATACTCTTCAGCCTGTTGTTTGCTGACGGTATGGTGATGCCCTGATCATAGGTGCGACTACTTGGGCACTTTTGATGAGAAAGGCCTAAGCAATACACTACTTATAGTAATCGTCAAGGATTTCACTGATTCCTTGAAGCTTGTTGATGCCTTTCAAAGGCTTTCCTTTTTCCATATAAAGTGTGTTTCATATTGTGTAGAAGATAGATGAACTCCATATTACACTTTTTTGTTGAAAGTGTTCTTGAACATATCCCCTACGTCCCATGCAGCATTATAATCCTGTACCATTTTTGTAATGATGTTCATTTGTTGTTAGAGTAACATAAGAGAGAATCTGGAGTACAACTTTCCACTTGTTCACCTTCTTTTTGTTGGATCCATTTGTGGCCAATGTGGTCTATTGTAACTGTTTTCTCGAAGGTTCTCTCTGAACATTTGGTTTGCTCTGGCTGCAAGGGTGAGCTGGTTGTGCCATTTTCCAATTTAACGAGGACTGTTTCCATTTGTAATTGAAAAGTGAAAGCAATCTTTTTCTGTGTCAGTGTTATAATCATAATTATCAGTTGTTTCATTTGCCATGAAATTTGTACTTAGCAATGAAATAAATATAAGTACTTTAACAAACCTGTTTTCTGTGGAGGTGTGTTACCATTTATATGATGTTGACTTCTTTATATATATATATATCAGATGAAAACCTAACAGCCAGCCTTATCGGTTAGATTGATGTGTTATTAGTTTTTGCTTTTACAAATACCATAGCCTTTAAAAATTTAAGCTTATCATTTTTTATTTATTATTTATTTTTGGGTTTCATGATTTTCTTATGTTTATGGCTGACGGAGACGCTGGTGCTAAATGCAGGTTTATGAAAACAATCCTTTTGGATTTATTTTGGTCAAATTTAAGGAAGGCCAGGATGGGCTTAAATGCATACAAATAATGAATGGCAGATGGTAAATCATCATCCTGGGATTTAGTCGTGATTTATCCATTTTTCAAATCAACAGGTTTTTCATTACAGTTCTGATACAATAAACTGAAACTGAAACTGTCGTTAATTACATCTGTATACAATTAAAAGCTATACGTTAACGTCTTGTTGAGAATCCATTTCCTTATTTATGATTTTTTCCCCTCGGGTTTTTAGGTTAATGGTGGAAAGGGAATGTCAGACCCTGAAACTATTAAATTATATGTGCCCAAGACATATAGCCAAACTGTATACTTAGGTAAAACATGAATATGCTTTAATTGTGACATGAGCTTGCAACATTTTGGTTGCATAAAACTTGTTGGTATGGGGTTTTAATTTTTCATGTTCAGTATTTAAGTTGCAGTAGTCATGGTTGGAATTTTGTGGAATCACAGGAAATTCCAAAATATTTAAAATTTAGGGGAGGAGGTGAACCTTTGTTATGTGGTGCACACTGCTCATAACGGCTAATGGCAGAAATCTCGAGGACGAGGGAAATTTAGTTTCATTTTTATAAATTGTCGGAAATGAGGGTTAATTTGGGTTCCAGAGCTTGATTGGACGGGTACTACTGCCAATCCAGAGGTCGACAAACTAGGTGGTCATAAAATATATTATGTTGCAAATATATTGAAATTGCAGTTTAATAATGTTTTTTTAAATTTCCTGAAGTAAATATTGCGGTCAAACAATCTGATCATTAGATGTACAGCTTTTCATAAAATGTTGTATTTCCATGTCTAAACATTGCCCTCTTTCCCATATTTGATAATTGATAATAACATTTATGTAGGTTTGGTGGTCGACAAGTTGAGGCAATTGAAGATGATGGAACAATCAATCATGCTGCAGTTATTGATGAAGAAGTTGAAGCGGAAAGATTAGAAAAGTTTGGTGCGGAGCTTGAAGCTGATTAACGAGGATCGTTTCATTTTGAGGAATATTGTCAGAAGAAATGAGTTTTAGGATCGTTGGTTGCATCCTTTATCTGTATTTACTTTTTGTTTCAGCCGAACGGCTTGTATATCAAAGCATGAGAATAGCTTCTTAATATTTCCTTGGTCAACCAACGCTGTGTCAGATTTCTCGTAGTAAAGACATTTTAGAAAATCTTGATCTCCTTTTCGTTATTTATTGTATTTTGAATTTACCTGTATAGGTTTGTGTTTCACTTGTTTTCATTATTTGTACGGTATTCATGAAAATTACAGTAAGAATTCTGCGATAATTCTTAACACCGATGTGTGTGGGAAATTTTAAAAAATGCAATTTGATGATAGCCTTAACCATGTGAATATTGAGTAACAGGTTTTCTGGCATCGGTTTATAACCTTTTTAAGGTCCATCACAAGGTTAAACATCATTAAACATAAAACCGTAAGTCCATCACAAGGTTGAATTTTATGTGGCATTGGAAATTTTTATATTTCGGATCTATTGACCTCTGTTTACAAATGAAGGCAGATAGAATAAGAAATCAACTTGGACGAAACGAAAAACACGTTCAGTTTTTAAGTTAGCTACTTTAGATGAACATGTATCAAATCACCTTTTTAATACCATTTATCTAAAACATTACTTTGGGCAACAGTCCATTTAGAAACAACTTGATGAAGGCCAACTAGAATGTAAATATGCACACAGTATATTATAACTAATTTCCAAAGAGTTGGGTAAGAAGCTAAAGCTGAACAATAAGTATGACTCATCTAATGAATCAATTGCAGCCATGGTTAGAGGAACATGTCCTAGTAAGGAATGATTAAAATGAAAGCTAGGCTGTTCATTTCTTTGTCTGGGTGTTGCCTTGAACATGTGCAAAGGATTTATTATAGGGCAATTACATATTGGGCATTATATAACTCAATTTATGACTCAACTTTCAGATGAGTTTTCAATGCTCATAAATGAAAAATCAATCTATGTTCTCAAATGGATTGAAATCCTTGAGTGCTCAAATTTGTCACTAAGAATGGATCTTGAGGATGAAGAAATCTGAAATCAAAACTTTAATTATGAAGATGTCTTGGTTTTTGAACATAAGAATGAAGAAGAAAAAAAGGCTTGAAGGTTCTAGGATATAGCATGAAACGGAAGGAAAGACTAAAGAAGCTATTAGTTTGAAGGTTCTTGACAATGGATCACTTGCTTAGAATAGAGAATTAGAAACTAGGGCACCCGACTAAGTGGTAAATAGTGCTATGGAACATATAGTTCCATGGAAAATTGTGATCACTATGCATTGTCTACTAGTCTCATTAGTGTAATCTCATTATTCTTGTTTTCAATATTCTATATTAGTAGTAATTGGAGTTTTTTAATCCCTACATATATTAGTAGATATTATTTTGCGAATAGTCCCTATGGCTTTGATTGAAAAAGAAGCATTTGCTTATTATAGAGATGGTGTGATTTGTATGTGTGTTTGCATTTTTTTTGCTATTTATAAGTTTCAGGTTTAATAAAAAAATTCTTTGATTATAAAGAAAAAAATAAATAAAAGCTTATGGTTAGTGAACATGAGTTTTAGAAGCAACTCCCTCTATCATGTATTCCCAATTAAAGCACCCTTAAATGGCCTAATCTCTATGTAGGAGATTGCAATATCAAGCAAAAGGATACCTATTGTCTTTTATAAATCCACCAATAAGTATGCATCATGAGAGAAGCGCAATGTATGGAAATCGACAAAACAAAAGTTTCATTAGAATTAAACTGTTAGCCACACGATCCTTTATGAGGATTAGTTAGTCTGGTCAAGACAACCAAAAGCCATCTCAACCATTGGGATTTATTGGAATGATTAAATCTAATTCCCTTGGAACTACCTAGTGATAAAAACAAACAAAGTTTGAGAGGTTCTTTTTTAGTACGAAACTCTATTCAAAGAGTCTTTCTTTTTGAAAGGGATGGCTAGAAATTGCTGATGAAGAGAATACTCTATGTCTTGCATTGTAACCTAAGAAGCTATCTAAGATGAGAGTCTCATGTACGATTTTGAACCAGAGATCTTTCTCTTTGAATTAATTGAGGGAATGAATGACCGAATGTCAACACAATTAGAAGGAGAATATGTGAAAGCTCTTTAAAACTAACCATGCTTTAGGAAATAGATTCTTATTATCAAAGCTATATACTTTATAATATAGGTCTTGTGCATATGAGTAATGGGGAACATGTTTTAGGCATGAGAACGAAATCTAATCTTATCACAAGCTCTTAATAATACAACCTTGATTTGCCATTAACTGCATCTATGCGCACAATAGAATTAGTTAGTTAATGCCTAAAGGAGAGAGGTTTTCTTCATATAGATCATTGCTCTTTTCCAAGTAATGATTGCATCCTTATTAAGTTGTAGTTAATAAAAAAAGACCCTTTTTAAATATCTGAGTGGATAAAAAAACTTTATATTCCATGGAGAAGATATTTCAAAATCTAATATGAAAAGTACAATTAGGATTAATTTTGTTTTTTGGGACTGATACAATTTTAAATTTGCTTGCAAAAAATGTGACATTTACTCATGTAATAGGGTATATTAATTAAAAAAATATTATGCAGTGGTGTAGTATTAGATCCTAAAGAGACTCTTTTATTGAGAAAAGTTTGTTTTTTCTAAATTCTAAGCCTTAAGCTAGTAGGGATTTTTCCCTAAAAAATATTTGATTTCTCATGAAGCTCTTGTAAATATATATAGAATTTTCAGATTTGTTGAGGGGGAAAAATTGTTATTACAAATAACGGCCATCACATGGAACAATAAATAACTGAAGTACTAAGCTTTTAGGAAAAACTATTCTAGAAATTTCCCTAGCAAAGCACTAGGGTTCTACCTAAGAGAAAACAATTATAAGTAAGCTCAATGATTCTTGCACACTAAGTGAACATCAATTTTCTAAAGAAGCTTGTTCAAGAGTTCACAAAGATCGGAATCAAACTATAGCTTATAAGTTATATGATTTGTTACCCCAAGAGCATGGATGTGTAGTGCAATAAAGCCCCAAGTAAAAAATGAAGCTCTCGATGAAAAAAATGTTCAAGAAAATACCCAAGAAATAGTAGGAAGGTTTTGTTTAAGCAAAGGTTCAAGGGTTGATTCAGAGTTATGAGGATTTCTCATTGAAAAAAGGCTCAAAGATTATTAATTTAGCTAGATATACAACTTACCAATGGGCTCATCTATTTGAGCTTAGTAGAATTAATTTGAAGAATCAAATTTTGGTTCTAACTAATTTGGTTCTACAAGATGGCTCATTGCCACATTAGCATTAAAATAATCAGATTAAGCTTATGGAGTTAAGGTCAAAATCATAATAGATTATGTTTTACATCAGCTTTAAATAAAACAGGCACTTATTAATACAAAGAACTTCTAGACTAATAATATGATTTAGCTTGTTTTTATTTCTACAAGAAAAGCTACCACATCAACTAATAAACTTGAGCCAATATGATAAGACATCATATGGAATTAGAGTTTGAATTCAATATAGCTTAAAAAGAAGAATTGGATTTTAATGGGAAGCTAGTAGAACCCAAAATTAGTTCTATGAGTAAGCTTGATTTTAGATTTGTCATGTCAGCTAATGATGAGTTAGTATTTGTATAAATGCCTAGATACAAAAAGCTTAAGGCTTAATTCTACAAAGCTTAAATGAAGCATGCCAATCCACATCATTATGAGGTTCAGTGATGAAGTTTAGTAGAACCAAAAATTGGTTCTACAAACAAAGTTAGTAATATGTGCCACATAAATTGAGTAAGAAAAGGTCAATCGGTAGAACCAAAAATTAGTTCTACAAAGAGAAGTAAATTTGATTCTACAAAGAAAGCTCATGTTTTCTTTTGCCACATCATATTTGAAAGAGAAAAGCTTAGTAGAACCAAAAATTGGTTCTATAAGAAAGCTCGAAAATGATCTCATGGGTTAGTAGAACCAAATATTATTTCTACAAGCAAGCTTGTTTTTAGTTCTACCATGTTAGTAAGTCAAGATTTAGCAATTGCGAGTGTTTAAAAAAAAAAAAGAGTTAGATTCTATGAAGGAAAGAACTTGGCCACATCATCATAAGCCACATTATCTCTAAATATAGGAAAAGGTTTGTAGAATTGAAGTATGGTTCTACAAGGAAGTTTGAAACCGATTTCATAAGCCACCTCAACTCTCGATATAAAACAAGCTTGTAGAACTAAAAAAGAGTAGTTCTACTAAAAAGTGCTAATCAGTTCTACGAGTCATGTTAGCATGACAAGTTAACAAGCTCATAGAACCAAATATTAGTTTTACAAAAAAGCTTAAAGATGGTTCTACAAGCAGAGCTATCTCATTTGCCATGTAGGCTCAGAAAAATAGCATGGTTTGTTCTACAAAAGAGTTTGTTTTTAGTTCTACAAACCATGTTAGTACTTGATACAAAAGATCTTTGTAGAATCAAGAAGAGGTTATATGGCGAGGGTTTTAGCATTAATTTGAGGCAACAAGGGGTCTAGCATTGATATTATGTGTTGCTACAAGATTTAGTAGGTGATCTTTCAATCAGAACCACCACTTCTTTGTCATTCTATGAATTGCTTGATGGTTTATATAAATCTATTACTCAAGAAATATCTCGAAGGGATGTTTTCGTGCAAATTCTAGGTTATTTACCTTGTTCCTTAAGTGTTTGGAATCATATAAATGTGGTTTAAAAAGATTGAGGTTTAGATGCTATCCATGCTTGTTATTTGTCAAAGTCATTTTGCTGGTAGAATTTGTTGATTTGACTATGGTTTCTTAGGTCATTGATATCAGTGTTTTCTATCATCATCATGCTTTATTAATTATTTTAAAGTGAACTTTCTCTTTTAATCTAACATCTCCTAAATTTTGAAAGGTTTCTTATTTTGTTGAATTGTTAAATCTCCCATTAATAATTTATTTAATAATAATAAAGTAAATTGCATTAAGGTAAATTGTTGAAAAGTAAAGCTAAACTAATCCAAGTGCTGCAATGAATGAAAGAAATCTTGATTTTATTGTCATTCATGCAAATATGTCCAATTACATGTTGCATTCAAATAAAATGCTATACAATCACTTCAACTCACACTATGTGCACTTATAGGAAAAAGTTGTCTAACTTCTATGGAAGGAAATTGCAAGAGTTTAGGTAAGGTAACGATCGAATGATGCCATAAATGTGAGGGGTATGTGCATTTATATATGCAATGCCTACATCAGTGCTCATGTACTTGCATCAATGCATCTTGAGATCCATCAATAGGGATATATTGATGGGGCTACATTAATGGGCTTGCATTGACATAGTCATCTTATTGATGTTTCATCACTATTCCGTGACTTCATCACAGATTATTATGAATTTTCCTTATTGAACATTTACTAGAGTGGACTTGTGGTCATTGTACCACAAGATCATCATGACTCGTAGTGAAATTATCTTCAAAGAATTCTGTAACATTAAGTGACAACAAGTTGTGATTGAAGATTTATATCAATCATGAGGTAACCATGAATTGTGGTGATCTACCACAAGTTAACCATGGGTCATGGTCTAAGGGAAATTGATTTCTCCAGTACCATGAGTGATGGTGGATTCATGGTCTAAAAACTTGCAATACCATGACTTCACTATGAGTTGTGATCAAATTGATTTTTGTAGATATCTTGAATTTTAATGAAATTTATGTATGTAATTTTGTCATGAAATGCTTTACTATTTGCAATGGAGCAATCATAGTTTTCTCCTTGATAAAAATGGTAGATTGAATCAAACTTATACGTGACCTTTGAACTTCTAGATTAGATGAACTTGTTGTTGGAGACCTATAATAAATTGAAACTAAAGTGTGATAATATGAATGCTAGATTAAATGTTGTACTTGTTGAGTCTAGATGATGGATAACAGTGATGGTTGTTGAGAAGGTTGACTTGAATTAATAAATTATCATTGAAAACTAGTTTGATAATAATGAAGATTGTTAATGATATGCAAACAATGGCTTTCTAGAACATCAATAGTTGCAATAGCAAGGTAATTCTTAGAGTAAATTTGTAATTAAAGATTTATTGCTATAAAACTAATCATAACATCCATGTATGACTTTACAATTTATAGGAAATGACTAAGGCCATACTTAGGGAATTTGAGAAGACATTCCTCATAATAAAAAATATGAAATTTAAGCAAAATAAAGGTGAGGTGGGGGGAAAATAAATTATATCTATCTATCAATTTAAAAAAATAAAATAAAAAGTTTGACTTAAAAACCTTTATCTTCGTGCACATAGTGAAATTGTACATTATTATGAACATACTTTTCTCAAGTAGGAAATGAGCTTGATTGAAGTCCCCCATAATAATCACTAGAGTATTAGCTAGGAGGATCCCAAAATGGAACAAAGAATCTCCATGCACTCATTATGATTTTGATTGCATTAGAAAGTAGGTATAATACAATTGAATATATTATCCATAATCATAATATGAGCTTGATTAAACTGTAAATTACTAAAGTTCACTAAGAAAGAATTACAAGTCTACTTTTGTGACCTTCAGTTAGCATAGAGATGAAGTGTCATCTAGCCCAATATAATATAGAAGATAGTTCTTGTTGGTGTAGCTTGATTTATTAAAGAAGAACATAGTTAACATGTTCTTTTCAAGATAACTCTAGGAGTACTGTGTTCTTAAAAGGGTTACGCATTACCCGATTGTTCCAACTTAAAATAATCATAATTGATTATGACCTTACATCCATCTAAGCTTTTATGATAGCTTAAATTTTAAGTTTTGCCCAAGCTACTTGGGTTTCCTAGATTTTGAGGGTGCCCTAGTTTCCTAAGTTATAAATTTTAATTATGTATCTTGAATATTATTGAAACTGAGATTGAAATTTTTACTTATGTCCATTGAGACTCTTTGGATCTATTAAACCAATTAATGGAATTTTATAAAAAAATTATAACTTAGTGTTGCTTAGTAGAATCAAACCTATGACTTGGAGTTGCCAAGCTAAGATCCTTATCACGAGGCCAATATCTCATTGAATATTACATGAAAAGATAAATTGCATAATATAAACATTAAAGAAAGATCTAGAGTAGCTTTTATATTATATAAGCTATAGTTTGACCATGTCTAGATAAATTAGATAATGAATTTATTAAAAAAAGTTACCATAGGAAAGCCCACCAAAAAAATATAGGAAACACAATTAAAAACAACATGACAAAAATTAAAGATAAATAACGATGTAGTTTTTTATTTAAATTAATAAATGAATTGGTCATGTCAAAAAAGAAAACAAAAAATTGAGTAATGAACCTACGGGAAAAAAGATTACCACGTTGCCATTAAAGACAAAAACAAGGATAAAAAAAACTAATGCATGGAAGAACATTTGGACTTACAATGTCAGGTTCCTTCCTGAAAACCTCGCAGCCAACGACCATGTAGCTGGGGTAATCATCTTTGGAGTTGCTGCAGTCAATTCATGGACTGAAATCATTCAGGCTCCTTCCTGAAAACCTCGCAGCCAACCACCATGTAGCTGGGTTAATCATCTTTGGAATTGCTGCAGTCAGTTCATGGACTGAAATCATTCGAAATTGCATTGCTTGAATTCCTGTTACAAAATCATTTTGAAATGGAATTGTCATTTTCTCCGGCAGAACCAATTCACGAACTCGTGCCGTGTCGATTAATGCATGGGACCGCCATTGACTGGACTTGCAAAATTGGCCGCGGCATCTGCAACGACTTCCGCGGTCAAGCATACTGATGTCCCCTTTTCTTTCAAATTTATCCACAGCCATTCCAAACTCCGAGTTTCAGCAATGGACAAAAGCAATATCAAAAGAGCTTTACAAGTAGCAGCAAAATATTCAAACCAATAAACGTATGGTGGGACAAGGGCTACATCTGTCTTTTCATGGTTTCACACAAACTCTGCGAATTTTCCGCGCTCAGGTCATTAAGATTGGTCAAGATTGGTAGCTGTCCAAGTCTTTGAAAACTGATATCAGAAATTTCGCCGATGGCAGGGATAACAAAGGTCCTCTGTGTTAGACAGAGCCTACAGTTTCAGGTATATAAAAAAGCACAGGGTGGAACAAAGCATGTTGCAGAGCTGCAGGGAGGAGAAATCTAGTGAGGAACAGCAGCAGAAGAAGATGATGTGAAGCTGGAGTTGCAGAAAGAGAAAGAGGGGTCTTCAGTTTCAGCCTTTCAGATTCAGGATCAGCAGCAGCAGTTTAAGAAATCAGGACCATGAAGGGCACCAGGTACCCTTCCTGCGTTTTGGGTTTTCTTGTTGTTGTGTTATTTGTTCTGTGGAATGGAGAGTCTGTGAAATGCCTTAATGCTCAGCAGCACCAGGTAATGGAAACCCTGTTGAGTTTCTCGTCCTTGTGGAAACAGCAAATTAGAAATATTAGCTCGGACCCATGTCGCTGGCCTGGTGTAATTTGTGTAAAGGATTCGGTTTCTGTTGTCAATGTTTCGGGTCTTCAATTTACGGGCAGTGCCTGGAAAAGCTTTTGCCAGTTAGATGGTCTTCAAGTTCTTGATGTTTCGCACAATCAGTTGTCTTCGCCCTTTGATAGTGATTTTGAGAACTGTCGAAGTCTAAGAGTGTTGAATATGAGTGATAATGGATTAGCAGGTCCTTTTCCCTTTCTGCAGCCATCGACAGAACTCCGGTTTCTTGATGCATCGCGGAATTCGTTCACTGGTGTTTTTGGGCCACAGATTAAGGGGCTTGTTGAGCTCAAGGAGCTGATTCTGAAACGCAACGGTTTGAGTGGAGAAATCGGGGATGAGATTTTTAGTTGCAGAAATTTGACCTCTCTGGACCTTTCTCAAAACAAATTTCAAGGGCAGATTGTAGAGGGTATCGGGAAACTTTCGAGGTTGGAAGGGTTGGCTTTGTCTTCGAATATGTTTTCTGGGAAGATTCCTGTAACAGTGGGTAGTCTTCTGAACTTAAGCCACTTTGATGCAAGTGAAAATGGCTTTGTAGGAAGTGTGCCCCGGCACTTAGCTTCACTGTCAAAACTGCAGCGGCTTTCATTGAACTCTAATAAATTAAGTGGCATTGTCCCTACAAAGATCTTTAGTATAAAAGGTTTGTTGTTTCTGGATTTAGGAAACAATCAACTTCAAGGATCTATACCAGGCAAAATTTCATCCAAGCTGCAAAGGTTAGATATTAGTAATAACCGTTTCCAAGGGGCTATCCCAGATGGTATTGGGAGTTTGCATGATCTAAATGCCTTGATCATGAATGACAACTTATTGGAGGGTCATGTTCCGGCGCAGTTGAGCAATTGTTCCAGCCTTTCCTTACTGGATCTGACCAATAACAAGTTACGGGGGCCTTTGCCGGCTCAATTGGCACAGATGGAGAACTTGCAGGTTTTAAAGCTGGGAAGAAATAATTTCAATTGCAGTATACTAAAAAACATTTCTTCTCTAGCAAACTTAACCTACCTGGATTTGAGTTACAACTCGTTTCATGAAGAATTACCTTCAGAAATTTTTTATCTTCAGAAACTGCAAAACTTGCTTCTACAGAACAACAGACTGTTTGGGTTTATTCCTGCTAGTGTGAAAAATTGTCGTTCGTTGTTGCAGCTAGAGATGGGCGGTAACAATCTTAACGGAACCATCCCAAGTGAAATCGGTAAACTTGGAAATTTGCAGATTTCTCTAAACCTCAGCCGCAACTCGCTGGAAAATGTTATTCCAACCTCTATTCTTCTTCTTGGTTCTCTTGAGGTTTTGGATCTTTCCTACAATAAGTTGAACGGCAGCTGTAGTTTATTGTTTCAGATGAACAGTCTTGTAGTGTTGAATGTTTCAAAAAACAATTTAACGGGGATCATTCCAAGATACAGACAGACACTAACAGCAGTATTCTCTGGAAATCCATTCATTTGTTATTATGATTCATGCCCCTCTGTTAGTACAGGGAGTAGTGATAGAAAACCACGGGTAATAGGAATCTCAATTGGTGTCACTGTTTTTGCATTTTTGGTAATTTTGATTTTACACACGTAACAATTAAGTAATCTTCATATTCTACCAAAATAGCACATTGGCTATATATTGTAAAGTGGATTTGATGTTTCTCCATTAGTTCTGGATCTAACTTTTCTCTATTTGATTTTTCTCCAGCACATTTGATCCCTCTATAATTCCTCCCTCTATAATTCCTCTATGGGAGATTTAAAATTACCTTCAATTACTTTAATTGATGTCAAAATTTTTACTTCTATTAATGTAGGAATTTCTATTAATTCTGAGAATACAAATTTACAAGTTGGTGAGCACAAATTTAAGACATGTTTTGCTACTAATGTTGATGTAACTAAGATACCTGATTTTGTTTCTCATCTTACATTACAATATATGTTCATTTAAATTTCAGATTACTTTCCTCATAATTGGCGTTTTGCCTCATAGTTAAATGATGTGATACAAAAACATAACATTCATGTCATTTTTTTTTACTTGTTGAGCTTGACAATGCTTCAATGGTACAACATGCCCTAGATATATGATCATTTATAAAGAAGCATGCAATGTTGATTATTCATAAATAAACTCTAGATTTTGATATCAAATCTAAAGAATATTCTAAAGTTCTATGTTTTGTTGAGTTGCCTAATCTTCCATTAATTTTTTAGAAACTGGATCAAGAGATTATTAATATTTTTGATCTCATTAAGAATATAGAATCTATTTTTATACTATTTGATTCTTATATATGTATTTTTGTTAAACTCAATCTTCTTAATTATAAAAAGAAGTTGGTATTATAACTAGACAAAAGGAATTATATTCAGCTAATCACATATTATATCTTAGTAATTCTTGTGACTTTTATCATGATGAAGAACATTTGTTTAATAATTTTTCTTTTTTTCTCAAAAAAAAAAAAAAAAAGATTATAAGGAAAAGAATAAGGTAATAATGTCAAGGAAAATAAAGCAAGTTGAAGCTATGGATTGTATAAAATAATTTGAAGCTAAATAGATGAAAAATCAAGATAATGTCCATGATAAGAATGATCAAATGGAAATAAAGAAACTAGGTAAGACAAAAGCTTTTGTAAACAATTTTACTTTTACTACAAAGAGTGTTGATTAATCTAGACAATTAGCCTATAAGGCATGTAAGAAAACTATTGTCTACCCAAAGATAACATCTCTTGTTGACATGTGGGCTTTAGAAGATTACAAAGAGATATGACATTAGGTGAGTTGTGATAGACATTATGTGCCAACATTTACTTTTGTACCATATTCTCCTACAAAAATGATATTTCACTAAAGTTTTCTATTACTACATCGAATTCTTTTGTTATTTTAAGTTCAAGTAGAATTATTAAAAATGATGTAAATGTTGTTAGGGCTAAGGCCATACTCTTTGTTAACAATTAATTTTCCTCTATTATTTATTAGAAGCATCTATTGTAAGATTATTCACCTAACTAGATATCCCTAAAATAAAGGTGGCTATCTGCTTCACGTGTATGGTTTCAAACTTAGAGACTTTGAGAAGCAAACTTTGAGCTTGACAACCAAAATTACATGGGAGGTGTAAACCCAAGTGGATAAATCTTGGGTTAACTATTGATGAATCGTATTTTCCAGGGCTTCGATATCAGATATCTGATGTCGGGTATCCAATATCGGGCCCCAAGATGCGATGTCGAATATTCAATATCACAGGGTATGTGCTAGCCTATAAATATAGCACTTGGGCACATAGTTTCCATATAGTTTTTGTCATAACATAGCAAAGCTCTTGTAGTTTCATTTCTCCAGAGTTAGAATATTTTCCAAAGTGCACGTAGCAGGAGTCATTGAGTGTATGAATCTTTATTCGAGCACTATTGTACCTGAGCATGGCAGTGTGTGCAGTAATAAAGACGAGCTTTCTAATCAAACCTTGCAGCACTTTGGCTAACTTAAATATTTTATTCATGCATTTAATGTTTTATGCAATTTCATTTAATGCTTCCAAGTAATTAAGCTAAAGTAAGCTAGTTCGATTAAATAGAAATTAATTAAACACATAAGTACAACCACTTTGAGCATGCATATGACTCTTGGTAATCTAAGCAACACTTAACGTTTGGTAACCCAACAGTGTTATACGTGTTCAACATGTGCACGGAAAGTGGGATTACATACTTATGTTAGGATACTTAATTATTAATTAGTAATTAGATTAGTTAAATTGATTATAAATTAAGTTTCAACTTCTTGTCAATCGTAGACAAATAAAATACAAAATAATAAAAATCATGTGCCTCAATTACAATTAACCATACAATTAAGCTCCACAAGTGTAGTTGAGAAGATAACGATTGTCATGATTAGATTTCACGTCCTATAACCAAAGTACTTAGGAACTTGAGGCCTGCGAAATTTGACTGGATCGTGCATGAACACTTGTGATTTGTATGGTTGGGTGTAGGGGTACCTCACTACTCATCATTGGTGCCATTGCCAAGGACCTGTTATTTATTACATGTGCTATTTAGGACTTAGTGAAAAATTAATTAAGATCATTAGAATGAACCCTAGAGTCATATCATACAATAAAATAGCTACAACAATTTTAAGAAGCACATTGCATTTTTTATTTTCTAACACAAGATGTCTTCTTCTCATAGGAGTGATTCTCCACCCAAGTCTGATGATGTAAATCAACAGGTGCCCCAACAATACATAGTGGTATATGCTCATCTTGATGAGTATATACCCAATTTCACCTTCATCCTACACTAGGATAAACTACTCTCATGACACGACATGGAGGGCAACATCGTGTTGTCACCCAATTGATCCGTTCTTGCAATGCTTCAACAAACTTTTATGCAATTGGGCCTCCAAGGACTTCATGTTGAGTACATAGTGCAAGATAGTGACACTAGGGATTGTCATCCCACTAATGCACAACATCTAAGGGATCAGCAACTGGAGCAACAGTATGAATCAATGAAGGGAAAGTGGTTCAATGATTCCCCATACCTACCATACCAAAAAGATGGTGGTAAACTCTTCTTTGGGGGTTTTCCATTCAACGAAACTCGTCTCTTTGACTTAGGTGAAGAAGATCAAAACCAAAACTTGTAATCCACGTCCACAATTTGGGTTCTAGCAAAAATGAATCCGATGACAAGGGGGGATCCAAGGAGGAGAGTCATGGCAGGGATGCAGATAAGAAGCCTGACTATGATTGTGGCCATGATAATTGAAGAGGGGGTGGTAGGCACTGTGATGATGTTAGTCCTCCTTCCTCTGCACCTTCATCATCATCTTCCTCTTTTGGCTCTAAATGCAACTACAAGGAACGCGATAATGATGGAGGTAACCAACAGGACTGAGACAACAGTTGGGACCATCAGGAAAGTCAAGATCCAAGGCATAGGTGTTCAAGAGAAAGCCACTACCATGAACAAAGGGGTAGTAGAGGGCATCGTAGGCACCAGAATCATGGCCTTGATGAGCATTTGTTTTCTACTCGAAGCATGCTAAACATTGTAGAGGTAATGAGAATTCCTACAAGACACAATAAGGATAATCATATCAAGAGGCTAGACATGAACAATATCCCTAGGTTCGAAAGGGAATATAGCTTAGATCCGCAGAACCATCTTCAAACTTTCCATGATGTCTATGCCTTGCAAAATATTGAAAATGATGAGCAAAATCTTAATTTACTTTCCAAAATACTCATGAAACAAGTAAAAAGCTAATACTGGTCCTTAGAACTAGAATCCATCAAACAGTGAAGTACAATGCTTGAACTATTCAACAAAAAATATTAAACATACTCTCAAGTGTCCAACTTGAGGAGGCAGATCCAAGGATGGAAACAAGGGACACATGAACCCTTGGATGCCACCATGGGCTGATACTATTCCTTATTGCATAGATGTCCTAGGCATGGTTATTCTCAATAGGAGAAACTTCACCACATCGTAGATGGGCTCCACTTAGAAACAAGGAGAACTCTTGGCATCTATGCCCAAGGGAAATTGTCAGAATTAACTACCCATCAGATTTAATAGTTGATTGAGCAGGTAGTAAAAGAAGAAGAAGAGTTGAGAAAATGTGAAGGTGTAAAAGAATACAACCGTGATCCTTCCATTTTCAAAAGGGAGGTTCGATTTTGTGACAGTGAGGAGGAATCATCACTTAATGAGATGGTGAACTAGAAAATGTTGCTGCTTCAAAATTTTACCTCTAAAATTTTGGCCAAGGTTGATTAGTTATGGGACTTTATGGATAGCAAATTTCAAGCTGTCTTGAAAATTGTTGAAGAGTCCAAAGAATAAGGTAGTGATCATGATTGTAGAAGGCACAAGGAAGCTAAACATGCTAATCAAATGGGTAAGGGAAAGATTGCTGCAGTAGAAGAAGTTGTGAGAACCAAATCAAATGATGATGATGGGTGTGACATCTGCCAATATGAACATCCTAAGGGATGTTGCCCCATCATGTAGCACTTACAAGAGTCTAGGATGTATGCTTTGAATCCACAACTAGCAAAAAGTCAAACACTTAAAAAATTGCCTTATCCTCGAGGCAATCCTAGACAATTCCATTAGCAACAACAGTATTATCCAAGTGGAACTCCACCGCAACCATACAAGTAGTATCAACAGTGGCAACAACCACAATTGTGGATGTTGGCATTGCCAAAGTAGCAATACCCTTACAGACAACCTGATCCATATGGGTATTACTTTTTGCAACCCCTATCTCCATGTAACTCTTCCAGTCACCTTTTTATGTTCCCACCTCACTACTACCCTCTCGACTATTATTAAACTCATTCTCCACATTTAAGAAGGGATACCACTTTCTATCCTTATCCTCCTATTCCTGCACCTATTCCTCCACTCTCAACACAACTACTGCCTCCTCCATCTATGTAGGGTAAACTTGCAGCCCAAGTGCAACAACACAATGCCACCAGGGCTATTAATCTATAATGAGTTCATCAACTGAGTGGTTTAGATACTAGATCATGAAAAATATCCTTTTTTTGACCCAACAGTCCACCTAAGCCCTCAAATATACATGTAGTTGGCAGCCTTTCTGCTCCATCTCTCTCTACATCTAATTCCTTTGAGTTACCTTCAAACCAAATATCGCCTTGAATCCATAATATTATGCTTACTCACACCATATCTAATTCGATCCAGGCTGGAAACCTTCCAAAGAAATTAGTTGATCTTGGGAGTCCTCTTATTTATTTACAAATTGTTGGGAATGAACCATGTAAAGCTCTTCTTGATTCAAGTTCTGGTGTGAACTTGATTTCTCATTAGATGTATACTTCCTGAGACTTTTTGCCCCTCAAGAAGAGCAATATCTGATTAGAATTGGCATACCAGTCCCTTACTATTCCATTGGAATTGGTGGAAGACATTGTGACCACTATCTATGGGTGGCCTTACCTTGTTGATTTTCTAGTAATCAAGGTTGAGAACTATAAAGGGTATTTCTCAATAATTATGGAAAAGGCATGGCTAAGCACTGTTGATTTAAGAATGAGCATCAAAGATCTTTCCCTAGAGATATCTAAGGAAAATGCATTTGGAAAGATCGAGAAGGAGCAAGTTCCATGTATCACGTATAGTGATACAAGGTGTAATTATGTGTAGAAACTCTAGTCCATTAAACAAGCATCCATTTCTACATTCAGGCAATGTGCACTTGAAGCAGATATTCAAAGGTGTTTGTACGTAGTAGCCACAAAACAAGAGGACACCCAGTGGCTAACCACTGGTCTTGAAAGCAACACAATGTGCATGAAACTTACTAAGAGCCTAACATGCACTCATGTCGCAAGCATGGATGAACTAGAGCAAGTTCATCACCAACTTTCTGATAATGCAAATGATTACACCTATTGGGGAGAGTTAGAAATTCTTGAAAATTTCAAGTAAGAGCCCCTTGAGTTAAAAACTCTACATACTGGCATGAAATATGCGTTCTTAAAAAATGGGAAGCCAATAATAATTAATGCAAATATTACTCTAGAACAAAATCAAATGCTATTGAATGTGGATGAAAAATGGTCAATAGCCTTTGCTTGGTCATATCCTAAACTCATAGAAATTGATTCTAAAATATGCCAACATCGTATCTACACTGACCCGGCCATGAAGCCAAAGAGGCAATGATAAACGTGATTGAATCCCAAATTGAAGTAGATCATCAAAGAGAAAATCGAACAACTCCTCAAGGTAGGCTTTATCTATCCCATTGCGCATAGCGAGTGGGTTAGTCCACTCGTGATTGTGCCAAAGAAAGGTGGAAAATGGCCAGTTTGCATTGATTTATGGTTATTAAATATGGCAACATTTAAAGACTATTTTCATTGTCAATAATTGATCAGGTGTTAGATATCATATTTGAGCATTGCTATTATAGTTTTCTAGATGGTTATAGTGGCTATAACCAAATCTAGATTGCGCTAGAGGACCAGGTCAAAATAACATTCATGAGTCCCTAGGGGACCTTTACATATCACAAGATGCCTTTTGGTCTATGCAATGCTCCTGTCACTTTTCAACACCTGGTCTTAAGATTTTTTCAGAAATATATTAGTAGTGGAGTGGAAGTCTTTATGGATGACTTCACCACTTATGACACTGCATTCAAGTAAGCCTTGGATTGCCTTGAGCAAGTACTAAAAAGATGTGTGGACACAAACTTGTGGCTTAATTGGCAAAAGAGTCATCTAATGGTCCAGGAAGGCATAGTATTGGGGCACTGAATCTCACAAGTAGGAATTGGATTTGACCTTGAAAAATAAGGATCATCCAAGGAATTACCTGCCAACCAGAAACCATCAAAGATGTTCGATCATTCCTTGGACACATTGGCTACTATTGACGATTTATAGAGAATTTCTCTAAGATCGCAAAATCATTGGTTGAGCTAACAAAGAAAGATGCTCCATTTGTCTAGACTAAGGAATGTGAAAAGGCATTCCAATCACTGAAGAAAAAACTTGTACAAACTCCAATTTTACAGGCACTCGACTAGTTCAAACCATTTCATGTTATGCTGGATACATCAAATTACACCTTGGGAGCTATGCTTATGCAGTTGGATGATAAGAAACATCCATATTAGATCCACTGCACAAGCTGAAGCATTATGGATGCACAATTGAACTAAACCACCACAAAAAAAGAATTGAAACTACAAATGACTTACTTTAAAGAGATTCAGCTAACTTTGCCAAGTACTGTGAGTTGTTGAAAATTTCCTATTTTGTTCAACTGCCTAGTCTACGCAGTCCTTATAATACCTACTTGTAACAAATAAAATTTTGCAAAAACATTTGAGCACAACTC
>MNCI01020350.1:199383-211601 GCA_015680685.1 Gnetum montanum | reverse complement strand
AATTGTATGGTTAAGTAAACTTGAGGTGTATAATTTTTATGCCTTTTTATGTTTTATGTTCTTGGTGCTTAAAGTGGAGAAATGAAATAATTTAATAACTAATTTGATTTAACTAGTTAACTATTCTCTAACTAGTTCTAACACCAGCATCCGTTCCCACTCTTCGGACACATCCTAAACCAGTGTAACGCTGCTGGGATTACCAAACACTAATCATTGCTGGGTTACCAAGTGTTCCACATATGTTCAAAGTGGTTGTGCTAAGTTTACTAATTCATTGATAATTAACAACTTTGTAAAATAACATTGATTAACTAGTGAAAGCATTAACCAGCAGTAAATAACATTAAATAATAGTAAATAACATTCAAATTAATAATTAATCTATTCTGAATGCTGCAAGGTTGATCACAAAGTTCATTTTTATTGTCGGACACAAAGTATGCTCAGGTACACAATGCTCGAATAAAGATCTGTTCACTTAATGACTCCTACTGCGAGAAATCAGAAATAAGTCTAACTTTGGAAAGGAAAAATTGCAAGAGTTTAGCTAAGGGACTAAGAAAAACTAACTCCAAAACCAAGTGCCCCTATTGCTTATTTATAGGCGATGAGAGAAGTTCTAATATCACATGTTCGATATCGCTTCGGCATCTTCGATATCACGTACCCGATATCAGGGGTCCGATATCACAGGTCTGATAATGTGACTCATCATACCCCCACAACTGAATGAAAACTCATCCTCAAGTTCCTTACAAAATATTTTGAAAGTATGGAATTATTGATTGAACAACAAACTCAAAGTGCCCGATGAACGGATCGACAAACATATTACATCATTGGTGTTCATAACTATTGTAGTGAACACTGTACATAGATGACATCTAGATCCTCATTTGGCAGCTTAAAGAGAGAGAAGAAAATGAGGCGTGTTGCTGCCAATGTCAAAATCGTGTACACTGTTGTTCATCCATGACCACATGATCAAGCTTGTTCCCTACGTAAATGCGTTTTTCTCCAGTCCATCCTAAGTGCTTCCTTTTATCCCAATCCATTATTCATGTGATTGCCATCTACACACACAACACAGTCACAAATTAGCAAGGATAGATAAGATATAATGTGATTGATACCTTGCCTCAACATGAAGCACCTTGGCTAGGTTGTGGGTATGATAAACACTGGGTTAGAGGTTTGTAACTGATGACTACCCAAGGTGTAGGGGTGAGATAAGTAATGAAATGGAAAAATTTTGCAACAGGCCCCCACGACTAAGAGCAAACCTTCGATAGCAATAGGGTGAAAAACTTATAGAACAAGAAAGATGAGAGAAATAACAATGGTGAAGCCAGTGAAACAAAACAAAAATGGATGTCATTGATGGGGTGAAACAAGAAATGGTTGATTACAAGAAATGTTTAAGAGAAAGAACTTAACAATTGCACCAAAAAGGAATGCCAGTGGGTCCTCCCCAAAGCAGGCTCATGCCCCTTATGCCCTAACAAACCCACAAACCAAAGAGTTTGCAGGTTCTAGAAATGACATTTGGAAATAATGGTTAAGGACTTACCCATAAGAATTTACCAAAGAATAACAATGCATCAACCAAGATATAGACTAATCATAAAACCAAAAATGAGGTGGAATATGGAAAGTAATATGGAAAGAGAGAATGGAATGGAATGGAATCCAAAAATCAAAGTTGTGTAAAGTCCCTTGTGTAGTATGTGATTAAGGTGACTTAATAAAATTCGGCCCAAATTCAAATTAAAACTAGCCACTTCCAGTGACCTCACATCAACACACTTGACCAATCCATCCTCCTGAAGCAATGAGAATGCTTCCACAAAGCAACGAGAATGCTTTCATAGAGCCACCACCATTGTAACAGAGAAATATAGAGAAGCAAGAAGTGAGAAAGGGGCCTTAGTTAGAGGGAACCTTCAGGCATGGGTAACATGTCTTTCTAGTGCCATAACCAGTGCTTGTAGCCCATGTTACTTTATTATGCCTAAGGGGTGTGCTAATTCTCACTAGTTTTTTTTGAATGAGAACCACACCATGCAAAGACTTATTTGATTTAGTCAACTTCCTGATATTGGTCAATAGTGAAATGGCAGAAAACCTATGAAAAACACCCAAGTACCCAAGAGAATAGCCAACACAAATGCGTTGAATCCCCTTGAAGTCACACCCTTTTCAATCCATTTATATCTTTCCTTGGTTTAAAGAATACCAAGCCACTAATTCATTAATAAGTTTGCTTAGAAAAAGGGACAATACATTTCCAAAATAAAGGGAGAACATGAAGTTGTATGGATGAATGGATGACATGGACTCATTACCTGTTTTATCAAAAGAAACCATATATTTGCATCAACATTAAAAGTCAAAGGTAAAAACCAAACATTAGTGATCAACACCATTATAATACCATCCACCATCATGAGCACTTATTATATGATAAGTGGGAGTAATTCAAACAAAATATAATAAAGAAAGAAATAGTAAAAATGTTAACAATGGTGTAAAACAAAAACAAGTAAAGATGAAGAATGTGTAAAAAAAAATATGTAAAACAAAAAAGACAAAGGAACTGAGGGCTTTAGAATGGTTAGCATTAGTGGCCATCTTCCCCACGACTGAGTTGGAAGGAGGAGAATCGAAATAATGAGCAAGGTTGTCCATTAATAGAGGTAGTGTTAGTACTAGCTGTTTTAGGCTCATGGAAAGGTTTGGTTTGCTAGATGTTGACTAATAATTTCCTATCCAAGCTTTCAAGTTTATAGATCATCATGAACCCTAAAGGAAAAGTTTCATGAATGATATAAGGTCCTTCCCATAGCATTTGAAATTTAGTTCATTGTGACACATGTGCAAGATTCCAATAAAGAACCTTATCTCCTAGTTAGTATATAATTTTCCTAATTCTTAGGTCATGATGTTGCTTGTTGAAGGCCTTGTGCAATTAGTTGGATGACAAGGTAGCTAATCAATTTTCATCTAGCAAGTTAAGGTTCATTAACCATTATTTTTGTGCTAGACTGAGGTCAAGGTTAAGGTCACATGTTGTAGATAGTCTACGAGGCTCAGTTTGGATAGGAAGTGTTAGAAGTTTACCATACACTAACTCATAGGGAGAATAGCCTATAGGGAGTTTCCATGTGGAGCGGTATGCCCAAAGAGCATCATTCAATTTAGTGCTCCAGTCTTGCCTATATTTGCTAATGATTCATGTCAATATTTTTGTGACCTCCCTATTGGTGACCTTGGCTTGACCATTCACATAAGGGTTGAAACACCATAAAATTTCGAGGCACTCTTGCTTCACTAGGGTCTCAGAACTGAGGCAAGGATTTCCACAAGTGTAGCCTCATGAAAGTTTGGTAGGAAATGAAGGCACTGAGATTAGACTGTCCAGTCTGGCAAGTTTTCTACCTCCAGAGCTGACAAGCCCAATGGACTCTTCGGCCTACCCACCTGGACAATTCTCCCAGCTGACAGTGTTCAAGATGTTCAAGATGGATAAAATAGTTCAGCAAGTTTTTTAGTGGAGAAGTCTGCTACACTGCGCTACACTGCACAGCGTAGCAAGCCTTCAAAAAATCAATCAAGTGTCCGAATACAAGTTTGTCAAGATGTTTGCGCAAGCCAAAGCCACAATTCAGCCAACATAGGGTGCTACGCTATGCAAAAGTAAAGCAAGCAAAGTTTTCTCGTCAAGCCCTACAATTTTGAAAAAAATGCATGTCACATTGATGCACATTAATAAAAATGCTCCAAAGGTTAGCTCGGCATGCACCAAGGCTTTTAGCAAAAGCTAGTGACTCCAATGCAAGTTTTCTGTTTAAACCAGTGGCTAGGCTGTGCTACGCTACATAGCGTAGCACAATGTAGCAATCACCTATGCTACATCGATGTGCTATGCTACATAGCGTAGCAAGCGACTACGCTACTTCAATGTGCTTCATTTCTCACTTGCATTTTTGGCACACCTGATTCCAGCATCTCCAGTTTTGACAACATGGTTGCAGCGTAGCAAATTCACAACCGATTTTGCACATCTACGCAGTATGGGCACGTCAGCATCTCGTGGGTCTAGGACACATGGCATCTAAACTTCATTTCTCGCCTGCTCCTGGCCCTATAAATACCTTGACAAGCAACACTCAAATGGTTGGGAAAAAAAGTTTGGGTTGGCATTGTCGACATTTTTTTGCTGTTGGAATTTTTAGCATTAGCAATTTGGGGTTGGCATTTTTGTGTTGGCTTTTAAGTTCACATTCAAGAGCATAGTTGGCACATTCTGAGCATTCTAATTACCCTTGAATTCTCTATGTGCCTCTGGTGTTGTATAACTTGTTTCACATCTCTCAAACAAGGCAAAGAATTGAACCCTCGACCTTGAGGTAATGCATTTTCTTACATGAATTCATCCTAATTATTTCTTTATTATTATCATTGTTTGGCATTATTTCCTTCATTCTCGCATTTATTGATCATCAATTTTACCTCGTGTATTTCGTAATCAAAACAATGTTCATGTAAGGTTAAGTTACATCAATTAAGTTCTTGTCTGATCGACCATACCATTCAGGGTGCCTCGTTTCCATTTTATCCAGCATGACCCTCACACAGATCTGAGGTTAAACTGTTCGCCCGGCAACTCCTCGGTGTTTCCAACCACCGACGTTTTCGGTCACTATAGTTTTTGGTGCTAGAAGGAGGGCCTTTTGGTGTCTTTTTTTGTGTCTCACGGGTAGTCCTACATGTTCTCTGTACCCTATTACCTATTAGCGTAAATGTGACACCCTTGAGGTTGTTTACGCATCGTATGGTACAGGCTAGTCACAACGACGGTTCCTTTGGAACCCTGCAGAATAGAAAGGCTCCGATCGCCACTTGATCTCTTTATTTTCCTTGTTTGCAAACCATTTTCAGCCTCGTGAAAATGATTTCTTCAACCACCTTTGTTGCTACCTCTAACATTGAGGTTCCCTTTTTGGTTCAGGGTACCACAGGTGCTGAGCAACCGCCTAGCCCAGTGCAAGGGCCACACCAATCTCTTAGGATCCAAAATCGGTCACCTAAGAGCTTGACACAACAATCCGAGCTTTATAATTTTCTTTGCGCTAAGGTCCATGCGAATTTACCCTTAGCTGCCCACGAACTCAAAGATAAACGTCACTTTGAGTTCCTTTACCACAATGGGAGTGAATTTATTCCCACTCCTGGTGTTTCCATTCATGTGACGCAAACGTATCGGTGGATCTTAGATCAGCAGATACGGATAAGTAGGCCTAGGGAGCACCAAGACATAGCGTCTCACTATGAAGAGGTGTTTTAGGACAACCAAGAGGACCTGGATTCCCAGTTCGAGGGTGGGGGTCAAACTAACCCTGCGACTATCCCTCCCTCTGCGTCCTTCTAATCGAACCTGCTCTTCATGACCACTCCCTTCATGATTAGGTCTAATTCGTCACAACCTACAGTTTCATCAACAACGAGTAGCCATACCATGCACTCGACGTATCAACACACCTATTCCTCCATCTCATTTCCAAACACTACCCTTCGTAATATTTTCCCCAATCCATGTTTGCATCGTACCATGCACCGATCACGGCTACCCTACCTTACGTCCACACAGTACCTACATCGCAGTTGCATACGGTTTCCGCATCCATTCTGGCATCTACACCTGTTCCGCCATTAGCAGTGGGTCCACCCCCAACCACGTGGTGGACCCCATTCACTTCCCCCTATTTCGCAACCTTTGTAAATGTCCTACTATGCTCACCATCAAACATACCAGATCTTGCAAGCAGTACAACCAAGCATGAGACCTTGGTCTACCCCACCGATCACACGAACCACCAACCTCGTAGCACCACCAGCGACCGCTACTCCAATAGCACCACCCACAGGGTGGTGGACAACACAAGCAAAACCCTTCATAGAGGTAGCCCAAACGGCACCACCTATGAGCCAGGTCACTGCTCCTACCACACCACTAATTATGGCTACCCCTGTAGCTCCACAACCATCTATGTTTCCCTTGGGTCTGGATCAAGCATTTCAACTTATCCAGACCCTAACTGAAGAGGTTCGATGCCTCAAAACTATCGATTCTGACATGGTACAAGTCATGGATTTCTACCATGATGATCCCATCAACCCAGCAGTCTCCATGCTAACATTATCCCCAAGGATGCCACTCCCCCACTTTACAAAATACAATGGTGAGGGTGATCCCAATGTGCATCTCATAACATTTGGATCTAAGTCCCTTCTACTACAACAATGGTCGTACACCATCATTCACGTCTTTGCTATGTCTCTGATGAGAAAAGATTTGGACTGGTATCACGTGCTCCCACGCTCCTCTAGCTCAACCCTAGAGGAGTTGCTGACTCAATTCGTAACTCATTTCAAGTATAACTTGAGACCAGAGGTTATGTTGGATCAATTAATGAGCGTGAAGCAAGATCCACTGGAATTAGTCTAGAAATTCATACAGCAGTGGAGTGCTATCCTTAATGAGATCCGCGAGCCTATCGCGGAGGCCCATCTACTGGCCATCTCTAAGGATGTAATGAATGACTTTATTAAGTCCAAACTATACTATCTCACTCCACAAAGTCTTAGTCAGACTTTTGCCCAAAGCAAGAGCATACAAGACACGACCGAGGCAAGTAAAGATCTGGCCTATGTTGCATACAAGAAAAAATTTACAAAAAAGGACAAAGATAAGGGCAAGGCTGCAATAGCCATAATGGCCGCTGTGGCAAACGAAGCCAAACCCAACAACAAGAACAACAAGAAAGTGGTCACTGGGGCAACTAACCCTGCACTCGGCCCAAGCAATGCTGCTCAACCCTCCACCTCGACACCCAAAGCATCTACCTCATATAAGCCTAATTTTTAGCGTAAAGATCGCTCTAAATATACCCCGCTGCCTGTCAAGCCTTCAGAACTTCTAAAGTAATTACTGGGAGTGGGGTATATTCAACACAAGCGGATGTTAGAGGAGGCAGCCAAAAGGCATCAATGGCACTACGAACTCCTTAGGAACCCCTCCTTGGCTTTGCCCAATAAACCTACAATTCCTAAGAATTTCAGGCTGGAGCGGTTCTGTGACTACCATCAATTATGTGGTCACAACATAAATTACTGTCTGGTGTTAAAGGATGACATTCAAAGAATAATTGATCAAGAGAAGTTGGTTCTAGACGAAAAAAAACCCATGCATCCCAAAAATCAATCTATGCATGTTTACACAGACCAACTTAATGCCAAAAATGCCAGTTATATTATCAACACTATTAGCGTGGACAGTAATCCCAAACCACCTTAGCAATCATTTGTGGTTTGTGTGCCTCAGAGTAGTGCACCAACACCGATAGTGGCTAAAAAATCCCCACAGCAACCCTTTGTCCTAAGGGTCCCTCCTCGGACATCCACCACTGCACCCTTTGTAAACAAAACCGCACCACCACATGCACTAACACTAAGAGCGTTGTTCATCATTAGGGGGCCAAACCATTCAACTGCCCCCGCTCCGCATAAGACAACACTGCAGCCTTCTCATTCAAGGAAATGAGAAGAGCGTTTGATGGGTGAAGCGATAATGAAACGTACCATCCCAGGTTCTTCCAAGCCTACTCCCTCATCCTCCCCATCTACGTCCTCTTCATCAAAAGTTAACGCTGCTACGTGCTCACAGTCATCACCAGCACACCCGAAAGGGTCTGATCCCAAACCCGAAGTTGTTCCTCCTCGGGAAATTCGTCTCCTAGGACAAATGAAAGAGGAGAAGGATAGCAAGCAACAGGAAGGTGGATGAGACCTATTAAGCACTCTTACTCAGGTCAAGCAAGCTCTAAAACAAAAGAACACAATGTTGAGCCTGTATGACCTGATAATGACTTCCATCGTACACTGTGAGGCGTTGGTTCACATGTTAATGACAATCCTAGTTGACAAGAACATGCCAGCAGAAGAGAAAGCAATTCACTCAGTTATGCCTCCTTCTACAGTTGTAAAACCTCAACCATCCCAATTGACATTTTGTGATGACTCCATTAGGGAAGACTCTGAAAAGGGTCAAGTGACTACAGCGTGTCTATTAATCACAATTCGGGTTAGCCAACATAAGATTCGAAGGGTACACGTTGATGACAGGGCTGATACGAACGTCATCCCATTCCCCATTGTGGATAAACTAGGTTTGGTAGACTAGATCAAACCCACAACAACGTCATGCTTGAAGTCATTCAACGGGACACAGGTTGTGGTGAAAGGCACTGTCCACATTGACTTTGTGGTAGGGGACTAGTTCCCCACAAATGCAACGTTTATCATAGTAGAATAGATGCCCAAGTTTAACCTGATCCTAGGGAGATCCTGGTTAGCCCAACTTAGGACTGTCTCTTCACCCATACATCAGGAAATCCATCTACCCTATGCAGCTAGGGAGGTGGTGATCCACGATGACAAGGTGGCAACGCAAGCAATAAATAACATAGATATGGAGAAGGGTTCGAAGGTCATAACCTTTGAGAACGAGGTGCTTATCTCCACCGACACTAACTATTTAACAAAAGAACTAGTCCAACACACCAGTTAAGAAAATGAAAATGCATGGGGCAAGTTGCCTTTTCAAGCGGAAGACAACGATGTAGACGAATGCCGCAGTAAAGGTTCTCAACCTTACACCTCACCAAATCCA
The DNA here is from genome assembly GCA_015680685.1 of Gnetum montanum. Lineage (NCBI taxonomy): Eukaryota > Viridiplantae > Streptophyta > Gnetopsida > Gnetales > Gnetaceae > Gnetum > Gnetum montanum. The sequence goes on along the minus strand of MNCI01020350.1, from coordinate 202,867 downwards.
TGATGGGTCAGAAAGTAGTTGCATATAGCGTAGCAACTTCGCTACTTCCTACCCAGTTAACATCCATTGTACATTTATCTCTTATTTGCTTTGCATCCATTCATCTATGCTAAGCTCCAAACTAATCCTTTTAAACCGTTCACATATTCTCCGTTTACATTGTCCCATGGCCCAAAATGGCCTAAAACTACATTGTCCCACAGCCCGAAATGGCCTAAAGCTACACATGACCCAAAGTGGCCTAAAACTACACACGGCCCACTAAGGCCTAAAACTGGCAAAATGTTCCGAGTGCATCACGTTACGGCCCGCTAAGGCCTAAAACTGGCAAAACCCCTTCATTCACATTACGTTACAACCTGCTAAGGCCTAAAATTGGCAAAAAATGATAAAAATCGATCACATAGGCAATACGCAAGCTAAAAAAAACAAATCTTTTCATAATTCATTTTCCATTCAAATTTTTAATTAAATAATGTTTGCAATATTCTTGCAGAAAATACACAATAAGATCCCTTGCTCTCATGCATCGTCTTCCTCCGCATTCTCTTCCTCTGCATCATTATTCCTTCCCTCAGAGGGCCTTACTTCTTCATCCAGAATCTATATCATAGAAAATGAAGTAGTAAGTTAGAGTCACAATGAAAGCTAGAATAAAATACATTGTTACACTGCACAAGAAAGTGACTAACCCAAGACTGCCCCACGTCTGTATCAGGGGGAATGCGATCCAAACCAATCCCAAGGCATTCCCAGACCTCCTCCTTTGTAATATCCACCCAATGCCTATTGCCCAAGTCAGGGTCTACTGCAACTTTCTCCTTTTCAATAGATGTCCATCTCAGCGGTCCTGGAGAAAAGGAAGTAGTGGTGGTCTCATCCATGGGAAAGCTCACTTCCTGTTCAGGGGATTCACTGACTGTCACTTGTTGCATGAATTTGTCGTAAGTCCTAGAAGCACCAATGACATCCAAGAATACTTCATGAGTATACAACCTAACTGAAGCATCCCAGTATTGTTTACGGTAGGTGGCACATTCTAGTTTATACATATGCCTATGGTTTTTCTAGGACTACCCCCACTCGTAAACTCTCACACTGTAATCTTTCCAATCCTGGTTCTTCTGGGCCAACAAGTCCATCTGCATTCGCTGCTCAATTATTTAGAGCATGGCCTCATTGTTACACTGCACAGCCATCCAATATCTTGCATAATCAATGAAGGTCATGCGCCAACTGCCATCATTGGTATCACATGCCAAAAGAAATTCATTTCTGAAGCAGAGGTCTCCCACCTCAGTGGTCAAATTGGCTTTCTCAGTCTCAAGCTTGTGGACTCATTTCCACAGGTCTTCGTTCACACGCCTGCACTCCCACAGGGAGCGTGCCAAGTACAACGCGCATTCGCTAGCCTCATCGTATATGTGAAGAGGTACCTCGGTCACTTCTGGTGGAAATGTAGGCACAACGTCGACCTTGACTGCTTGTTTTGGGTCTCACTTGAGGCGAGAGGCTATCGACCATACATAAAAATTCATTAGTTACGATAGCGTAGCAAAATTCAACAACACAAAAGGTCTAGTGTAGCAACTTAAAGAGTCTAGCGTAGCTACTTCACTTACCCACTTTCGGGTTGATCCACTTGAGATGGTCGATCATGTTGTCGACCCCCCTTGCATGAATGCAAACTTATCAAGGGTCTCGACCTATGGTCATAGGTGGATCGAAGAAGGACCTACAGTGTCTGCTGCATCACAAAAATGTGTCAGGTATAACTGAGAGGGCTACAATAAAGCTGACAAGCAACGTAAATGACAGTGTAAAAGCTCCTACCTAGCAAACCCTCAGGGGTGATAGCAGGGGGGGGGGGATCGCCCATTGACATATTGTCGAATATGCAGTCAAAATCACTAGCATCTAGTTGTAGTTCCCCTCCTTCTTGCTGGCTTAACACCATGGTAGCACCCTCCACGTCCATCTGCTCCTCCAGTGTTGAACTACATTCAGCAAAGGGATTGTCAACAAAGGTTCCTTCCCAACTGACAAGGGCCTCTTCTTTATTCGCTGGGGCCCTTCTCTTTGTGGCACTAGCATCCTCCTCATCCATAGGAGCGTCCTCCTCATCAATAGGGGAGTCCTCCTCATCGGCAAAAATGTCCTCCTCATTAGCAGGAGCATTTTCTTCATTGACAGAAGCCCCTTCCTTTGTGGTAGGAGCTCCTTCTTTCTTGATCGAGGCCCTTTCCTTTGTGGCTGGGGCCCCCGCACCTTTATTAGCCACCTTCATTTTGGGGGTCGTCACCTCTTCTCCTTCTTCCTCTTCCTCTCCTTCCTCTAGTAACAAAGCATGTTCACATTAGACAAAAGTAGATTAACTTAAGACAAATGCTACATTATGCTATGCTACCTAGTGTAGCACAACGTAGCAAGCATTAACCAAATAAGCGAAGAAACAAATAAAAAGAGAAAATCATTTACCAGTGGGAGGCTGTATTCTGCATAACTTAAACTGCAGTGTTTGCCCCCCTTCTTCATCCATATGGGGAGGCTTCTCAACTGGACAAAACCTTTTTCACTGCAACTTAGTGGCCACCGTCTTCGTGATGAGGCATTTCCCCTATGATACGCTACTCGTAGTAGCAGGGGGTGGCTCTCCTACGCTGTCCTAGCCATCGAAGTTGTGGGCCACCCGATCCCTAGTCGTCATTGAAAATTACTCCTTAATAGCTTTTGGGGGATCTTGGGCTTATCTGGTGCGAAAGACTTGGAAAATCCATGGTTTGGAAATCTGGTTATGATTTTGCATCACCCAGACTTCATTCTCACGGACTACCAAGAATTTCACAAATCGTCGGAAGCAAGTTATGAAGAAGACATGATGCACATTAAAACAGGATTCAGGCTTCTTATGAAGCTTGACCATTTCAGCTTGTAGACCTTTGTAGAGATGCTTGGCCTAGTTGTAATGGGCCCCCTATTCCATGACCTCCCTCATTACCCAAGCTTACTCAATCTCAATGATCTTGCCTTGGGAGAGTAGCTTGGGAAAAGAACAGGCACGGAAGATGGGGTAAAATGTTTTGGCCACTTTCAGCGTAGCTGCTTCAATAGGGATCCCCTTTCACCCTTTCACTACCCCTAGCCACTCCTCAATGTCTCCCTGATGGTTCACCTTCTTTTTGGTCTTTATTCCCACGGGAAGACCATCAGCAAGGACACCGAAGAAATCCATAAATAGTTGGTCATTGATCTCAAGGACCACCAGCACACTATGCACACGTGTGCAGAAGCAATCTACTTTTTTAGAAAAGGAGTCAGCTAGGGTAAGCATCTTAGTAGCAGGGATGCTTGGGTTCACAGCCAAGAACAATTCCATGAGCCCAACATCCCAAAGGTTGTTGGTGAGCAATTTCGAGGCCCTGTTGTAGAGCTAGCATTGGGTCTCGTCCACCTCCCCGTACTTGAAGTAAATGTTAGCCTCGTT
>MNCI01020350.1:141001-199206 GCA_015680685.1 Gnetum montanum | reverse complement strand
CAGTGCTAAGGCCAAGGCATCAGTATCACTGTGAAGCCCACTCTTGTTGATGAAAAACCAGGTAACAAAAATACACTGTTAACATTTTGGCCTAATGTAGCATGCATTGCATAACGTAGTGGAATATGTTTACAAAACTCACATGTTAGCACAATAAACGATTCCTGGTGGGTTCTGAAAACAAGTTCCCATGTGGTGAGAAATGAATAACGTGTTGTACAGGTGGTAGCAATTATATTCAAGCATTTCCTAGATCCAAGCTAGATGCTTCAAGCTTTTTGGGCACTGATTGGGTCCCTCTGCCTGCCTGCTCCTGATTGCTCCATCGGTCAAAAATTTCAGAACACCTTGGTTTTTCCTAGGCAATAGGGTTTCTGTAATTACGGCTACTACCTCCTCTGATAAGTGTGACCAAATGATCATAGTAAAGTGCTAGAAGAGGAATTGTAGGAAGTCACGTGCACTTTCCCAAAACTAGACTGCTTGCCACCCCACACATGCATGGGGTGGAGGAACGTTGGCCATCGGTTCACTTAGGCAGCATAAAACCCCTACAATTTCTAGGATAATCAAAATGGGGCTTAGCATCACCCTGCACAACACACTGGCAAATGTTAACATCATGTTCGAGTCGAGTTAGTTTGTAGCGTAGCAGCATAAACTATTTGCAAATAATGTAGTATCACTTTTTCCTTTGATGTACCATAGCAGAATAACACACCGGCTTAGCGTATCAACAAAACAAAAAAATTAAATGCAAATTTTTAAACAAGAAAGCATTTAATATGTTGTAGCTGTGTCAACAAATCTTCTGCCTCACAAAACTATTTGCACTATGTTGTGATAGACACGTGTTACGTTGTCAAATCATGTGCATGGCCAAACCCTCCTAAGGATCGTACGCCATGCTATTCGCATGCTAGGTTGCTAGAATCACCTAAATCTCTGCAGTAAGGTAGCCACAGCAATGGTGGTCTGGACAACACTACATGCAACCTTAGTGTAGTGTCCGTACACTGTCGCGGCCGAATTGGCAAAAACAGCGGTGTAACGGCCAAAATGACAACAAAAATGATGACAGAAAATGCAGATTTTAAAACTAAAACAAAAACGAAAAAAATAAGGCAAAAACAACAACAACAGCAAAAAAAGGGGGTAGCGTAGCAATGTACTAGGCTGACGGAGTTTCCTCCTGCACTGCGATAGATGCCCCAGGGTGTCTTTCACCTCGTCTACCTTGGCGAGCACTAGGTATTTGCATTCTCTCTTGGCTCAAAAATGCCAGAGCAACCTACCAAAGAGCCATGACATACATCTTTAGTGACTACATCCTAAAAACACTAAACGACTATGTGGATGACATAACAATCAAATCTAAAGAGGCTGTTGATCATCCCAACGATCTAGGTGTAGTCCTCAAATGCTACAAAATGCATGACTTACACCTCAATCAGAAAAAGTATGTCTTCGGGGTAAGAACCGGACGCATGTTAGGGTTTTTAGTATTGAAGGCTAGAATACGAGTGGACCCTGACAAAGTTAAGGCCATCGTTAATCTAGCACCCCCTACAAACCTTAAGGAATTGCATAGGTTTCAAGGTAGGGTACAGTTCATTAGAAGGTTTATAGCAAATTTGATTGACAAGTTACACCCCATGCAACATTTACTAAAGAAATGGGTTAACTTCGAATGGACAATACAATGCCAGCAAGCCTTCGATGACCTGAAGAAAGAGCTTTTACACCTCCCAACTGTTTACCCACCGCAAAGGGATAATCCTTTCTACATGTACCTTGCCACCTCAGACACGTCTATCGCAACATTGTTATGTAAGAGACGAGATGACGATTTTGAGATGCTAGTGTATTACCTAAGTCATGCGTTGATAGCATATGAGACAAAGTATAATGAGGTGAAGAGAAATTTCCTCACCCTAGTATTTGCATTAAAAAAGTGAAGGCATTATCTGTTTCGTAGCAAAGTTAACATCATTTGCAAAAGAAATGTACTCCGGGCTATCATGAACAATCTATACGAGAGCAGCAAGATAGCCTGGTGGAAAGCCATAACTGTGGAATTCGATTTGCATTATGTGACCCAATCATCAACGAAAGGTCAGGCTATAGCTACACAACTTAAGACCTCACGCGTCGACGATTGGGCAACCATAGAACTCAAATTTCCTGATGAGCACGTTAGCACTATTAACGTCGTCCCATTGCATTTAGAGGCTACGTTACATTTTGATAGTGCCTCGACTATGCGAGGTGGTAGTGCAGCGGCCATCCTTACGTTCCCCTCTGGGGATATTTAGCTATTTGCTTATCGGTTCACATTCCTTTGTACAAATAATGTGGCAGAGTATGAAGGACTCCTCAGGGGCCTCTTAGTAGCCCAAGCACTAAAAATTCAACACCTGGCGATCCATGGTAATTCACAACTTGTTGTGAATCAAATCACTGAGGCCTATGCCTACAAAGCTACTCATCTAAAGCCCTATTGCGACCTGGCAAAAATTTTGCTTAAAAAATTTGCAACAATAGACATTCAACACATGCCACGCAATGAGAAAACCGTAGCAAATGCCTTGGCCATCCTAGCATTAAATGTGCCACCACTCCTATTCACAAGTTTGCCCGCTTTGATAACCGAGTGTACAAAGGCTATCACTCAAGCGGTACACGTAGCCTCTATAAGTGCTGCAGATACCCAGGAGTGGTATGCCAACATTAAAGCTTACTTGCAACATGGAAAGCCCCAATGCAAATTGACATCTACTCAGAGGGATGAGATCCGCAAGCATGCTCGGCAATATGTACTCATGGGAGACAATACCTTATGCAAATGCTCCTTTGATAGGATATTGCTAGCATGCGTAAATGAGAAGCAAGCGCAGAAGGTCATTAATGAGGTACATGAGGGACTCTCTGGTGGACACATAGCACCTAGGGCTATGGCGGCAAAAATCAGACGCCTAGGGTACTACTGGCCTCACATGGAGCGCGATTGCCTAACCAAGGTCAAGACTTGTGATACGTGCCAATGATACGCAAATCTCATACACGTTTCACCTACAAAATTGCACCTGACGTAGATCACGTGGCCATTCCAACGATGGGGACTAGACATTATAGGACCTATCACACCTAAGTCTTCCGTAGGGCATAGCTTCATTATCACCGCCACTGAGTATTTTACAAAGTGGGTAGAGGTTATCCCCATTAGGAAGACTACATCTCAAAAGGTTTGCCACTTTATATTAGATAACTTCGTGACAAGGTTTGGGCTTCCATGACTATTGTGACAGAAAATAGGCCACAATTTAGTAGTGCGAAAACCAAAACCTTTTGCAGCAACCTTGGCATTAGGCAATCGTTCTCCTCACCATACTACCTGTAGGTAAACGGACAAGCAGAAGCTACAAACAAAGCCATCATCAACTTGCTTAAGAAAATGCTTAACAACAGCAAGAGGGGATGGCACGAACAAATCCTTTATGTGCTGTGTGGGCTTACAGAATAACATACAGAACGGCGACAATTAAGACACCTTATAGCCTTGTTTATGGATCTGAAGTGGTGTTGCCTCTTGAGCTACAGGTACCATCACTCTGAATGATTCTGTCAAACGTGATGAGCGAAGCCCAGAATAATGAGTCGAGGATCATCGACCTCGACTCCATAGAGGAGGAGCGTGCGCAAACACTTGGCCACATAGAGCGCTACCAAGATAGGCAACAGCAGAAGCATCATGAAAACCCACATCAACGATAGGTAAAAAAGGGAGACCTCATTCTCAAGGCTGTCCATGAATATGTGAACAAGTACTCAGCAAACTGGGAAGGTCCATTCATGGTCACAAAATCCTATGGGAACAGAGCCTTCAAGTTGGCAGACATGGATGGCAACGAGTTTGCAAATCCTGTGAATCATTCATATCTCAAGACATACTACATCTGATGCATGAGCAAGGTAAGCAAAATGTCCACTATGATGTAAAACCTGCAAAGCTCATCTGCTATAACGTAAAACTAGCAAAGGAAATTCGCTATGACTATAAACTGGCACAGATAGTCTGCCATGACTATAAACTAGCACAGACCATCCGTCATGACAACAACCTAGCAAAGCACGTCCGCTACGATGATAAACTAGCACAGCAGTCTACTAGGACCCTAAACTAGCACATCCACCATCCGCTATGACGATAAAGTAGCACAGCGGACCGCTAGGACCTTAAACTAGCACAGCCATCGTCTGCTACAATGATAAACTAGCACAATGGTCTGCTGGGATCTTAAACCAGCACAGTGGTTTGCTAGGACCTTAAACCAACATATCAAATGGTCTACCATGACCTTAAACTGGGTTCGCGGCACAACACATCCTCAACATGTATCCATGACTCTACAAACAAGCAAGCGTGCACAGTGTCGACACGAGGTGAGACGTTGCTGTTCCAGAATGTAGTTCACGATGCCAAGAAAACACCCTATGGAATATGTGCAACGCCATTGCCCCTGGCATCTTACTGATCCTCCAGAGATATCATCTGACATCTTACTAACCTTTCGAAGGTACCGCTACCATGGCTCTTTACCCTGGCAGTAGCTTCTGTGGTCGACGCCTGCTGCTGGAGTCCCAGCACTATTGTGGCCCAGCCACAAGGTTGCTACCCTCTAGCCCCCGCCATTGCCCTGGCCCAAAAGATGTTCAGTTGTTAGGCCTTTCACCTTACAGTTGAGCTGCATAATGTTTGCCTTGGGCGAGGACTCCTAAGCACCTGCATCGTTGCAACTCCTAGCTTCCTTGGTGCCGACTCCTCTACACTAATGCTACCAAAACTGTTGCTGGCCTTTCTGGTTTGGACGTCAAATGCCTCAATAAGAACATCCATTATTCTGGCAACATCCAAAGCAAGCAAGACCTTTACCTTCGTTTTACTTTATGGTTGTTTCTTTTGGTTTGCTCTCTTTTGTGTTTGCAAGGTACGTGTCGGAGGGGTGTCAGTCAGAGGTGCGTTTCACCAAGGTAGCAGGACACTATATCATTCCAAGGTGGTTGTCCTAACTAGCTTGGTTGCTTAGGAGTGCACATCCTATCCTTCCCCTTAACCTCCTTTGCTTCGTTTCTTACACCCACAATTCTCCTTCCCACACCTCTTTTACAAATTTTCCCGATGCCTGTAAAGCCCTCCCATATGCTCAACCACAAAATCCATAATGTGCATAATGCAACTTGCCACATGGGAAGCATCTGTAGGTAGGTCAAAGCCCCACGTGGATGTAACACAACTCATCCTGGGGAGGAAACACCTATCCTACAACAAGATTGTTTGTAAATGAAAATGACAAAACAGCAAAAGAAAAGTGTAGAAGAGCAAAAGCTCATGCAAAAAAATGCATGCCCAAAACAAATGGCACATCAGCTATTTTGCAATGACCATCTCTAAGCATTCTGACGAGAATTCAGAAGTCTACAAAAGAAAGATGCCCATGCATATTGACTCCCTCACAAGCACTCTGATGAGGGACCACACCATGCTACATCTTTCCATTCCTAAAACTATCCCCGCAGATCCACCCTTTCCCCTTCCCCTACACGACTATCCTGGTACTCTCAAGCACAGCTAAGCGACATTTGGACAACTCCTAAAGAGTGATGTTAGCATCTTGTCTTTCATGGTGTTTCGTATTCTTTGTCAGTGTCTCTCAGGCTCACCCTCAAGACATCGACAAAGAGGGTCCAATGAAGCACCATAAAATTTCAAGGCACTCTTGCTTCACCAGGGTCTTGGAATTGAGGCAAGGATTTCCACAAGTGTAGCCTCATGACAGTTTGACAGGAAATGAAGGCACTGAGATTAGACTATCCAGTCCGATAAGTTTTCTACCTCCAGAGCTAACAGGCCCAATGGACTCTCCAGCCTACCCACTTGGACAATTTGCCCGGCTGATAGTCTACTCAGAAGCTGTCTTAGGAGTTGTCGACAGTGTTCAAGATGGACAAAACAGTTTGGAAAGTTTTCTAGTGGAGAAGTCTGCTACACTATGCTATGTTGCGTAGCGTAGAAAGCCTTCAAAAAATCAATCCAATGTCTGAATACAAGTTTGGCAAGATGTTTGCGCAAGCCAAAGCCACAATTCAGCCAACACAGGGTGCTACGCTATGCTACGCTATATAGCGGAGCAAAATTAAAGCAAGCAAAGTTCTCTCATCAAGCCCTACAATTTTGACAAAAATGCATGTCACATTGGCTACTACACTATGCCTCACAATTTTGACAAAGATGTGCATCAATAAAAATGCTCCAAAGGTTAGCCTGACATGCACCAAGACTTTCAGCAAAAGCTAGTGACTCCAACGTAAGTTTTCTATTTAAACTAGTGGCTACGCTATGCTATGCTACATAGCGTAGCACAACGTAGCAAGTAGCTACACTACATCGATGTGCTACGCTACATAGTGTAGCATAGTGTAGCAAGCGACTACGCTACTTCAATGTGCTTCATTTCTCACTTGCATTGTTGGCACACCTGATTCCAGCATCTCCAATTTCGACAACATGGTTGCAGCGTAGCAAGTTCACAACCAGTTTTGCACATTTACGTAGTATGAGCATGTCAGCATATCGTGGGTCTAGGACACGTGGCATCTAAACCGCATTTCTCGCCTGCTCCTGGCCCTATAAATACCCCGATGAGCAACGCTCAAAGGGTTGGCAAAAGAAAGTTTCGGTTGGCATTGTTGGCATTGTTGGCATTTTTTCGCGGTTGGCATTTTTGGCATTAGCACTTTCAGGTTGGAAATTTTGCGTTGGCTTTTAAGTTCGCATTCAAGAGCATAGTTGGTACATTCTAAGCATTCTAATTACCCTTGAATTCTCTATGTGCCTCCAGCATTGTATAACTTGTTGCACATCTCTCAAACAAGGCAAATAATTGAACCCTCAACCTTAAGGCGGTGCATTTTCTTACCTAAATTCATCCTAATTTTTTCTTTATTGTTATCGTTGTTTGGCATTATTTCCTTCGCTCTCACATTTATTGATTATCGATTTTACCTCGTGTATTTTGTAATCAAAACAACATTCACGTAAGGTTAACTTACACCGATTAAGTCCCTGTCTGATCGACCAGACTGTTCAAAGCACCCCGTTTCGGTTTTATCTAGCACAGCCGTCGCACGAATCTGGGGTTAAACTGTTCACTCGGAAACCCCACAATGCTTCCAACCACCAACCTTTTCGGTCGCTACAAATATGATATGGTGTAGTCAGCTTATGCTCAACTCCTAAGTGTTGCATTAATTTTCGAGAGGTCGCATCTGTAAAATGTGTGCCATTATCAAAAATAAGTGCACGAGGCATGCCAAACCTATTTACAATTTGTTGTTGAACAAATCATGCAACGGTAGATGACGTATAGTTAGTGACAGTAGCTGCTTCTGCCCATTTTGTAAAATAGTCAACAACAACAACAATGTAGGCTTTTCCATTGGACATTGGTGTGATAGGCCCCATGAAATCAATACCCCACATGTCGAAGGGTTCTAAAGGTTGAATTCATTGTTGTGGACCCTCCATTCTAGCAGTCATTCCCCCATCGCGTTGGCAATGCTGACAAGATTGTAAGAAATGATGAGTGTCCCAGAACAGTGTAGGCTAATAATATCCTGCAAGCAAGACTTTAATGGTTGTTCATCTCCTAGTGTAATGACCCCCACAAGGTCCCTCATGAGCATCTTAGAAAACTCGCAATTGATCTACATCAGGAATGTACCATCGAACCAAGCCATCGAAACATACCTTATAAAGATGTTTGTTGATTTCCATGAAATATTTGGCTCGGTGAAGAAACTGTTGTTTCTTTTTAACATCTAGCCCTTGTGGTATTTCTTGTGTTAGAAGATAGGTAAGAATGCTACTATATCAATTTGTCTCTATGGTTAATTGATTGTTTATTACACCTGCAAAGAGGAGTTCATCAAGGAAGCAATCAAAAATTGGATATTCATCCTCATTGTTGTCCCATCACAATTAAGATAAATGATCAACAATAACATTCTCAATGCCTTTGTGATCGACCATCGTAAGATCAAACTCTTGTAGGATCACAATCCATCGTATGATGTGAGGGCTTACCATCAGTTTATTCATCAGGAAATAAATCACACTATGGTTTGTGTGTACAAATACTTTATAACCTAATACATAGTGCCTAAAGTTTTCTAGTGCAAACACCACAATTATTAACTCTTTTTTCGTTGTGGTGTAATTAAGTTGTGCACCAGCAATACTTTGACTTGCATAGTGAATGCAATAGGGGCGTTTTTAGTCATCTAACTATGTAAGTATGGCTTCTAAAGCAAAATTGGACACGTCAGTCATTCTATGGAATGGTCTGGACAAGTTAGGAGCTTGTAGAATGGGTGTTTCCATGAGCTTTTGCTTCAAGGTTTGGAAAGCTGAATCAAATTCTTTGGTCCATTCGAAGGGTACATCCTTTTTCGTTAATTCTACCAATGGTTTTGCAACCTTTGAAAGGTTCTCTATGAATCATTTATAATAGCCAGTATGTCCAAGAAATGATCATATATCTTTTATAGTTTTTGGTTGATGAGTGATTCCTTGGATGAATTTAATTTTGTTAGGATCTACCTCTAGCTCTATTTGTGAGATCTTATGCCCTAGTATAACACTCTCTTGGACCATTAAATGGCTTTTTTGCCAATTGAGCCTTAAGTTGGTTTTAACATATCATTTCAATACTTGCTCCAATCGGTCCAATGCTTGTTCGAAGTCCACTCCGTAGGTGGAGAAATCATCCATAAAGATCTCCACACCATTGCCTATTTGCTACTAAAATATACTTTGAACCAGACGTTGAAATGTTGCTGGGGCATTGCACATGCCAAATGAAATTTTCCTATATGCAAATGTCCCCCAAGGACTTGTGAATGTAGTCTTAGCTTATTCTTCTAATGCTATTTGAATTTGATTATATCCACTGTAACCATCCAAAAAACTATAGTAGCAATGCCTTGCAATGGTATCTAAGACTTGGTCAACGAATGGTAATGGAAAATGGTCTTTAAATGTTGCCATGTTCAGTAGCCTAAAGTCTATACACACCCTCCATTTACCTTCCTTTTTAGGCACAATGACTAATGGGCTAACCCATTCACTATTAGCAATAGGGTAGATGAACCCCAGCTTTTAGAAGTTCTTCAATTTCTTTTTTGATCACTAGCTTAAGTTTTGGGTTCAAACGCCTTTGCAGTTTTTAGCGAGGCTTCATGGAGGGGTCAGTGTAAATTCTATGTTAGCATATCCTAGGATCTATTCCTGTTAATTTGGGATATGACCAAGCAAAGGCTTTTGACCATTTGTTTACCGTCTTCAGCAATCTTTCTTTTTGTTGAGGAGTGAGCTTAGAGTTAATGATTACTGGTTTTCCATTATGGAGAAATGTATATTCTATACTAGTGGGCAACGATTTTGATTTGAGGGGCTCTTACTTAAACTCGTCAAGGATTTCCAACTTTCCCCAGTTGATATTTTTGATGTCAGGACTTGGAAGTTGGCAATGGACTTGCTCTAATATATCTATGCTATCGATATAGGCATAAGTCAAGCTCTCAATTGGTTCCATGCATAGAGCTGAATTACTCTCTTTGTCAACTATCAGCCACTAGGTGCCTTCCTGTTTTATGGCTACTACATACAGGCATCTTTTTATATTTGTTACTTGTACACACTGGTTGCATACAGGTAATATTAAGCGTTGTACAAACTAGGACCTGTAGTTGCACCTTGTGTCACTGTATGCGATGCATGAAACTTTCTTCTTCTCTATCTTCCCATACACATTTTCTTTTGATATTTCAAGGGAAAGATCACATATTCCTAGGTGCGCATCAATCGTACTTATCCATGCTCTTCCCATTACAATTTGGAAGTACCCCTTACAGTTGTTAACTTGAATCATTAGGAAATCGGCTGGATACAATCATCCAAAAATAGTAGTAACAATATCCTCCACTAATCCCAATGGGATAGTGATGGACAGGTCAGCCAACTCTAAACGAATATTACTCTTTTTTAGTAGAGGTAGGTTCCAGGCCTTATACATTTCTTGGGAGATTAAATTAACACTAGAACTTGAATCCAAAAGAGCTTTGTAAGGCTCATTTACAATGATTTGAAAATAGATAAGAGGACTTCCAAGATAAGAGAATTTCCTAGGAAGATGGCCAGCCTTGATCCAATCACTGATAGCATGAGTCAACATAATAGTGTGTGTTGGATGCGATTTTTGATTTGAAGGGAGTTTTGAAGATTCTAGTGACGATAAAGCACTTGGATGACTAGCCACTTATGGTTGTAAGGACTTATATGGGCTGTTGGTTCTAAAGAAAGGTCTCTTCTTTGTGCGGTTGACAATAAAGCACTTGGATGACTAGCCGCTTATGGTTGTAAGGACTTATTTGGGCTGTTGGTTCTAAAGAAAGGTCTCTTCTTTGTGCGGTTGTCTGAACCAATAGTAGGTTGAGGATTGATAGCCCTTGTAATGTTACGTTGCTGCAATTAGGTAGGAAGCTCACCTTGCATAGTTGGAGTAGGTGGTAATGGAGCTAAGGATGGAAGAGGTGCAGTCGGATGAGAAGGATAGTACATTTTTCAAATATCACTCCTAGGTTTAGGGGTTCTATAGTACTCATGGGTCTAGTAGTGAGGCTAAGGAGTGATGTGACTAGTGGAGTCACATGGAGAGATCGGCTACTACATGTAGTACTTGTATGGGTCAGGTTGACAGTAAGGGTATTGTTCTCATGGTGGTGGCATTTCTCATGATTGTGGGTGTTGCCATTATTGATATTGTTCATTTGGTTGTGGTGGAGCTCCACTTGGATAATATTTCAAGGGATGGTAGAACTACCTTGGGTTACCTTGAGGATAAGATAACCTTTTGGGTGCTTGTCGTCTGTTTAATCGTGGGTTTAGTGCATACAACCCAAGACTCTTGTAGATGTGAGACTACTGGGCAACATCCTTTAGGATAGTCATATTGGCATATCTCACATATGCCATCATTGTCTGTGTCTGAATCCACAACCTCTTCAATGATGGCAACTTTACCCTTCCCTTTATTACATGCAGACTCAGCCTCTTTCTGTTTCCTTCTCTCTCGGCCACTACTTTACTCTCTAGACAGCTCAACTATTTTTAGAACGGTTTGAAACTTATCATCTAGGGAGTTTCACATTTGATCTACCTTTGCCGATACTTCTGATGCAAATTTTTAAATTGGCAAAGTCTTTTTATTCAACATCTCTTCAAGTGGTAACTCTTCCTCATTTTCAAAAAATCTAATTTCCTTCTTTCAGAGGGAAGGATCTTTGTTGTACTCTTCCGCACTTTCTCTTTTCCTCAACTTGCCTTCTTCCTTGGTAACTTACTCCAATAATATTTGTATTTGGTGGGCCCTAAGCTCGGATAGCCTTCCTTGGGCATAAGTCCCAAGGGTTCTTCACGTTTCATACTTGAGCCCATCTACGAGATGGCATACTTGTTCCCTTTGCAAGTAACCATGGCCAGGGCAATGATGTAATAATGTATAATATCAGCTCATGGTAGCATCCAAGGGTTTGTGTCCTCCTTATTTCCATCCTTGGATTTGGTTACACAGGTTGGACACTCGAGAGTACGTTTGATACTTATCATTGAATAGTTCTAACATGGTACTCCATTGATGAATGGATTCCTGTTCTAAGGACCGATACTAGCTTTCCGCTTCCTTGATCAGTGTCTGTGGGAACAACTTTAATTTCTACCACTCATTTTCTATATTTTTCAAGGCACATGCATCATATAACACTTGTAAATGATTTTGAGGATTAGCATTGTATCCCCCTTCAAATCGTGGGATATTGTTCATATCTAGTCTTTTGATCCTACTATCTTTTTGGTGCCTTGATGGGATCCTAACGGCCTCTATTATATCTAACATACTTCAAGTTGTGTTTCTTTAGAATGTCCTCACCCCTTTTCCTTACTATTATGTCGGTGACTTTTATCTCGCCTATCCTTATCCTCATGGTCTCATCTTTTGTGATTGTAATCAGATCTTGAAAAAGAGGAAGAAGAAGATAATGAAGGTAAAGAAGAAGGAGGACTAGCACCATAACAGTGCCTATCACCTTCTCTTTGGTGGTCGTGGCCTCGGTCATGATTACGGTCATCATGTCCATCTTTGTCATGCTTTTGTGTTCCTTTTTTGGATCCCTTGTGTCTGTTGGTACCAAAGCCTAGGTTATGGATAGTTGAATGAAGGTTCTAATACCCAAATCCTTGACTGAAGTCAAAGAGAGGAACATCATTTTATGGGGAACCTCTAGAGACAAGTTCACCACCATCATTTTCACTTAGGACATACGTAACATCCTAAGGCAACTTCCCCTTCATGGATTTGTAATGTCTCTCCTGTTGTAAATCCCTTTGACGTTGTGCCTCCATGGGTCGATATTCTCTTGAATCATGTTCGTGCACAACGTACTCTGCTTGCAAGTGTTGCATACCAATTCATGTGAGAGCACGAAGAAACATGCTTAGGACTGAGCGATCAGAAGGTAACACTATGTTACCTTCTAAATCATGCCACCGCATCTATTGATCTTGATGCAGGATAAAGGTAAAATCTAGTATATACTCATCAGGATGAGTATATACCACATGAAACTATTGGGGTACTAGCAATTCATCATGTGCACCCTGTCTCCGATTGTTCATGGTGTCAGACCTAGTCAATGAAGCACTCTCATAAGAAGAAGGAGACATAATTAATAATTCAGTGTGAAATACCCTTTCCTACAATTGTAGAATAGCTAATGCTAAGGGTTCATTCCAACGATAAAATAATTTCCTAAGTTCTACTCAACGCACAAACAACAAAATCCCCAACAGTGCCAATGATGAGCAGTGAGGTACCCCTATACCCAACCATACGAATACAAGCGTTCACACGCAATCCAATCGAACGCCAAGTATTAAGTGTTTATGCACTTACACAAAACAAGGATGGGTTGTGCAAGTGTTGTCTTCCCAAGCTTAATTGTAAGGCATAATTGTATGGTTAAGTAAACTTGAGGTGTATAATTTTTATGCCTTTTTATGTTTTATGTTCCAGGTGCTTAAAGTGGAGAAATGAAATAATTTAATAACTAATTTGATTTAACTAGTTAACTATTCTCTAACTAGTCCTAACACCAGCATTCATTCCCACTCTCTGAACTAATCCTGAACTAGTGTAACACTACTAGGATTACCAAACACTAATCGTTGCTGGGTTACCAAGTGTTCCACATATGTTCGAAGTGGTCATGCTAAGTGTACTAATTCATTGATAATTAACAACTCTGTAAAATAACATTGATTTACTAGTGAAACCATTAACCAATAGTAAATAACATTAAATAATAGTAAATAACATTCAAAGTAATAATTAATCTATTCTAAATGTTGTAAGGTTTATCACGAAGTTCGTTTTTATTGCCAGAAACAAAGTGTGCTCAAGTACACAATGCTTAAATAAATATCTGTTCACTTAATAACTCCTATTGCAAGCACTTAGAAATAATTCTAACTCTAGAAAGGGAAAACTACAAGAGTTCAGCTAAGGGACTAAGAAAAACTAACTCTAAAACCAAGTGCCCCTATCTCTTATTCATAGGCAACGAGACAAGTTCCAATATCGCATGTCTGATATCACTTCGGCATCTCCAATATCACGTACCCGATATCAAGGGTCCGATATCGCAGGTCCAATATCATGACTCATTACACATCAAGAAGGTTGTAGCATTCCTAGAGATTTTTGGGAGTTTTGTGAGAGATACTATGACCTCTCTAGTGGTTAGATTTGCCCTCATAGGTAGCTACATTCTTTGGGCCAAGAGAATGGACCCACCTCCATCCATCAAACTGATTATTCAAGCCACCTCATTGAGGTGACTTATTACTAGTCTATACACTAATGGGTCCCTGCCACTCATGCCTACTCATTGATCTTGTTTACTCAAGAGCCATTCCTAGTATTTTTGCAACCATTGGACAATTGAAATGATGTTTGGCATCGTTGTCTAAGTGGTAGGTGGAGGTCATGGTCAATGCTTCTCTTCTTCAATAGTGGTTGCAGGTGTCTTATCCTTCATCATTTTTGTCTAGTTGGTGACCAAAATAGTTCTGACTATGTCATTGGTGTAACAAACTATTCCTTCCCTTTGACAAAGTTTCCTAATGAGACATGGGAACGGGAGTACCTTCTACGTTCATTTTCTTTAAACCTCTTCTCCATCTCTAGATAGATCAACTATAGAAGGTTGATCGACAATCTCCCACATAGAGTGGCGAATGCTCTAGCAAAAAAGGTGGTGATTTTGCTTGACCTCACTATGGACTTAAGTTGGAAGGCTACAATCTTATAATGGATCCTCTCTATAGATGTGAGTGTGCCAAACACTTTGTGGTTGACATCATAGCACCATAGCACCCATTCTTTCTTAATACTAGGATCCACCTACATTGGGATCTTAGTAAGGTTTGCCCCCATTTCTGGCAACCCAAGCACTGTAGTAATGGCCTATGCCAAACAGGACACTGAGATGTCCTTGATTTTTACAGTTGATTTGGGCTACCTATCATTCTAGAATAAAAACATCTCTCCCATGTACCACTCCCCAATGAAAGTTATGATTGGCCACATGGGAGAGGTCTTTAGTTGGTCTTTCACTTCTTTTGGTGCATGATTTAGGAAAGGGCCAAAGTTTAACTCCTTGAGCATCGATTGTTGGATCTCTATTGATTTGATTTGATTTAGGCAGGCCTCTATTAAGGTCATCTCAAGATTTGCTAGTTGTCTTGGCGCATCATCCTAATGGGAGTGTCCTATTACTATTGTTGGTTTCGAAATCTATCAGATAGATTTCACTTCTACCTCTTCTCTAAGAGGACCTATGGCATGGATTGTATGTAGTTCTTCCTGGGGTTGTTCTTGGCCCCTTCCCATTCTAAGCCATTTCTCCCTTGGTTGGGATGGTCCTGCTTCCTATGTGTGCTTTCCTTTTGGTGCCATCTGTGGTCACAACACATCCATGGATTAGCAGATATAATGTGTAACTTTAAATTTTTGAATACCTTCTCTCGTTAGTTAGTTACACTTTAGCTAAGACTGGATCATGGTAGATTGATTATTTTATTAATTATTTATTATAAATGTTACCAAAGCTCGTTGGAAAGGTTTAACTCTTATAATTTCATGTTTGATAGTTGATTTCTAGGTTAAACCTTTGTGAGAGTTAGAAAAATCGTGAAAAATTTTCTATCAAAAATAGCACATTTGTAACCTCCACAATGAAGAGCTTACATCTGATAGCTACAAGGTTGAAGAACAGAGTGATTTAAATAAATGGTTCGTAAGTTATGAGCTTTGGAAGGTTCTAAGCTCTGAAAAATTGAAAAACTCCCTTGATGTTTATGAGAAAATGTAATAGTTTTCAAGTGGGATCATGCATATATATACTATTTTTTCCTTACATTGATGGGGCTTTGTATACAGGGCCTCATATATAGATCAACTCTGTCGATAGGGCCCGATATACGGGCCCATTATTAAAAATTTTCAAATATCAATATCTCAAAAAATATAGTGAATTTTTCAATGGATTCGGGGTCCATGGAATCTCAAAAAAGCAAAGAATATGATAAAATCATTGAATAGGATCTTTGAAAGCTCAAAAATTGAAAATTTTGATGGAGAATATGTTTAATGAATAAAATTTGTAAAGGAACACATGGTGTGATGTAGAAGACGAGTGTACGAAAGATTCAGGTTGCAAGAATGCCTAAGGATAAGGTGTTTAAAAAAATTGACCAAGGGATATGCAAGTGGATCCTCCCCATAGCATGCACATGCCCTTTTTTCCCATGCATAAACTCAACCTAAGGAGTCCATGGGCCCCATAGTTGACTAATGGTCGATGGAAGTTGAAGACCAAAACTCGAAAGATTCTGCCTAAGAATTCAAATATGTTAAACCAAGACACAAAATCAAAAACATGCACATTGGCAATGAGGTGAGTTATGGTCAACATAAATGGATGATGAGGAAGGTGGAATGGAATTTCAAACTAAGGTCATAAGAAGTCCCTTATGGAGTTCATGTTTAGAAATGACCAAAGAAGATCCATCCTTAGTTCAAACCAAAACCAACCTCTTTCAGTGACTTCACATTGCCACTCCAAGACTGATCGATCCCCTTGAGACATAAGAGTGCTTCCACAAAACAACCATCATTCCATAAAGAGAAAAAAAGAGAAGTAGAAAGTAAGATAGGGCCTTAGTTAGAGGGGACCTTCAGGCATGGGTAACATGTCTTTCTAGTCCCATAACCAATTCCTGTAGCTTGTTTATTTTGTCTAAGGGGTGTGCTTTGAATTCCCATCATGTTTTTTTTTTGTGTTTATTTATTTTTCTTTTTGAATGGGAACCACACCATGCGAAGACTTTATTTCACTTCCTGTTATTGGAACATGGAACGATAAGTCAATGAAAAACACTCAAGCACCTAAGTAAGTAGAAGAGTACAAAGAGTATTAAGTCCCCTTGAAGTCACACCCTATTCAAACCTTTGAATCCTTCCCAATTCCAAAAACTACCAAGGCCACAAATTTATTAAAAGTTGATTTAATGAAAGAGACCTCAAACTTCCAAAACAAGAAAAACCATAGAGTTTGTGAATGGGTGGATGTCATGGACTCACTTCTTGTTCCATGAAAAAGAAACCATAACTAAGTCATTAGTACAAAAATTCAAAAATGGAAACTAGACATTAGCAAACCAAACATAAAGCACAAACCATCATTAGTAGCAGCCACAGCACCACTATGTCCTATTAGCACAAAGCATGTTTATTAGCAGAAATTTGAAAATCACACTCAAACAAAATAAAATATATAAGAAAGTGTAAAATATCCAATGAAGATTCAAATGTACTAATGATGGTGTAAAATAAAAAATGGTGTAAAAATATGAAAAATTTTAAAAATCACAAAGTTATAAAATAAATAACTTGCAAAATCAAAAATGTGGAAAATAAAACATAGAAAAACTAAGGACCCATATGGATGATTTACCAAAAATGGGCATCTTTCCCATGCTTAGGTTGAAAGGAGGAGATCTGAGAAATTAAACATGGTTGTCCATCTGTTGAGGTATTTGTTGTACTAGCTTGCTTGGGCTCATGGAAAAGCTTTACTTATTGGATGTTGACCAACTCCTTTTTACTTAGGATCTCAAGTTTGTATATGGTCATGGCCCCAGAGGGAAAGGTTTCAGAAGTTATATAAGGTCCCTCCCACAACGTTTGGAATTTAGTTTTCTAAGGTTCCAATAGAGAACCTTATCTCCTAGTTGAAATTCTACTTTTCATATTCTTAGGCCATGTTGTTGCTTGTTGAATGCCTTCTGCACTTCATTCAAAGATAAGGCTACTAATTGATTTTCATCTAGCACATTTAGGTTGATCAATCTTTCTCTTTGTGCTAGGCTTAGGTTAAGGTCCAAGTCACAAGCTGTTGAGAGTGTACAAAGCTCAGATTGGATCAGGAACATTGGAAGTTTTTTGTACACCAGCTGATAGGGAGAGTAGCCAATAGGGAGTTTCCATGTTGAGTGATAAGCCCATAGGGCATCGTTGAGTTTTGTGCTCCAATGTCTCCTCTATTTGCTTATGGTCCTTATTAGGATCTTTGTGATCTCCCTATTAGTTACCTCTACTTGACAATTGACTTGGGGTGATAGGGTGTTGTTAATTTATGTTTGATCCCCAAGTGTTGCATAAGTTTTCAGAAGGTGGCACCTATAAAGTAAGTTCCATTGTTAGAAATTAGTGCACGTGGCACCCCAAACCTATTGACAACAGTTTGTTGTACAAATCTAATAGTAGTGAATGATGTACAGTTAGTGACGGTTGCTGCTTTTGCCAATTTGGTCTAGTAGTCAATTGTTATGATGATATAAACCTTTCCATTGGACATGGATGTGATGGGATCCATGAAGTCAATGCCCCATATGTCAAAGGGCTCCAATTGTTGAATCCACTATTAAGGATCCTCCATTCGAGCAGTCATCCCACCATCTCATTGATAACATTCACAAGATCAAATAAAATGGTGGACATCCCTAAATATTGTAGGCCAATAGTATCTCGCCATCAAGATTCTTATGGCTATGCATCTCCCAGCATGGTGGCCTCCATAAGGGCCTTCATGAGCATCGTGAAAAATGCATAGTTGATCTACGTCAGGGACACACCAATGAACCAGGCCATTGGCGTACACCTTGTAAAGGTGTCTATTGATTTCCATAAAGTGCTTTGCACGATAAAGAAACTGTTGTCTCTTCCTAAAGTCCAAACCTTGTGGCATCATCAGAGATTTGGTGATGAACTTGCTTAAGTTCATCCATGCCTTTGACATAGGCACATGTTAGGCTCTTAGTTGGTTTTATGCATAATGTGTTGTTGTCAGAGTCAATTGTTGATCACTGGATGCCTTCTTATTTTGTGGCTATTATGTACAGACACCTTTGGATATCTATGTCATATGCACACTGATTACATGCTTTAATGTATGTATTGTTGATGGATCAAATTTTCTGCACACAATTGCACCAGTTATCACTATATGTGATGCATGGAACACACTTCTTCTCTAAGTGTCCAAATTTATTTTCCTTGGAAATTTCCAAGGATAGGTCCCTTATTCCCATTTGAGCATCAACTGTGCTTGACCATGTCCTTCCCATAATGATGGGGAAGTCACCTTTGTAGTTCTCAACCTTGATCACTAGAAAATCAGCAAGATAGGACCACCCACTAACTATGGTCACAAAGTCCTCCACTAACCTCGAAGGGATAGTGATTGATTAGTTTTCCAATTCAAAATGAATGTTGCTCTTCTTAAGAAGTGGTAGGTTCCAAGCCCTATACATGTCATAGAAGATGATATCAAGATCAAAATCAAAATCAATGAGTGCCTTGCATGGCTTAGGTCCAGCGATTTGTAAGTAAATAAGAGGACTTCCTAGGTCAGATATTTTCATGGGAAGATTGTCAACCTTGATCTAATTGAAAATAGCATGAGTTAGCATCATAGTGCAGATTTGATGCGGCATTTGGTTTAAAGGGCACTCAAATGTATTTGATGTAGAGGATGAGGGTGTTGGAGATATAGGGTGACTAGCTACATTAGGTTGTGAGGGTTTTTAAGAACTATTGGATTAAAAAAAATGGTCATTGCCTGGATCTATTATCCAAACCACTCTGTTGGAAGGCCAATTGTAAATTCACAACCCTCCTAGCATTTCATTGCTACGACTGTGGGGGAATTTCACCTTGCATGGATGAAGTAGGAGGTAACTGGGTAGAGGGTAGAGGAATGTGTGCAGATAGATGTGGAGGGTGGTATGGATATGGGTGCTCCCCTACAGTAGATGGTGAATGAGTTCGATGGTACTCTATAGGGTAATAGTGATGTTGGAATAAGGTGTGGCTTGCAGAGCTTCATGGAGAAATGGGTTGCTAAACATAGTACATGTATGGATTTGATTGCCTGTAAGGGTATTGCTATCTTAGCAATGGCATTCACCACAATTATGGTTGGTGTAACTATTGGTATTGCTCATATGGTTGTGGTGGAGCTCCACTTGGATAATAAGCTTATTATTGCTAGTGGGACTATCTTGGATTACCTTGAGGATAAGGCAATCATCTAGGTGCTTGCCTTCTTGCTAGTCGAGGATTTAATGCGTACACCGTAGACTCTTGTAAGTGTAACACAATAGGACAACATCCCTTTAGATGTTCATATTGACAGATGTCACAACTAGTATCATATCAAAGTCCATCTCCACAACTTCCTCTACTATAGTAGCTTTTCCCTTACCTCTCTAGTAGGCACATTCAACTTCTTTCTACCTCCTGCAATCATAATCACTATTCTACTCTTTAGATGCTTCAACAATCTTCATAGCAGTTTAGAAATTTTCATTCAAAGAGTCCCATAGTTTATCAACCTTTGTCAAAATGTTGAAAATAGGTTTTTGAATAGGCAAGGTTTTCTTATTCACTACTTCGTCAAGTGGTGACTCCTCCTCATCACAAAATTGGACCTCTCTTTTCCTGATGGAAGGATCCTTATTATATTCTTTTGCACTTTCCCTTTTTCACAACTCAGCTTCTTCTTTTGCCACCTACTCTATTAGCCTTTGTATCTAATGAGCTTTTAATTTGGATGGTCTCCCATGGGCATAAACCCCAAGATTTCTTCTAATTTCTACTCTAAGTCCATCTATGATGTGGTGGAGCTGTTCCCTATAAAATAATCATGGCTAGGACATTAGTGTATGAGAGAATCATATCTATCCATGGCGACATCCAAGGGTTCATGCATTTCCTATTTCCAGCCTTGGATTTGCCTTCTCAAATTAAACACTCTAGAGTACATCTGGTATTTATCATTAAACAAATCAAGCATTGTACTCCATTGGGAGATAGATTCCAACTTTAAGGATCAATATTAGCTTTTAGCCTCTTTGATGAGTATCCTAGGGAAGAGCTTGAGTTTCTACCAATCATTTTCAATGTTTTGTAAGGCACAAGCATCATGGAAAGCTTGTAAATGTGTCTACCAATGAAAGTTGTATCCCCCCTCAAATCTTAGGATGTTGTTCATGTCTAAACACTTGATCCAACTATCTTTCACATGCCTATTTGGAATCTTGACTGCCTCTACAATGTTGAGAATGCTTCGAGTTGCCAATAGAGGCTCATTATCATCATTATTCTATTATCACCGATGATGTCCTTTATTACCCCTTTGATTATTATGGGCATGACGGTCAGTATTATTGTTCTATTGTACACCTCCATCATGGTTGTTTCTTCTACGATGTCCTTCAAAATTAGAGAAAGAGGAAGAAGAGGATGCAAATGATGAGGGCAAAGAGGGAGGAGGACTATCACCACCATGGTGTCTGCCAACTTCCCTTCAATCGTCACATCCACGGTCATTAGATTTCTTATTATCTTGATGCTTGTCTGAGCCCCTGCCTTGACTGTCATCTTTTCCTAAACCTAGAATGTTGATAGTGGAATCTAGATTTAGGTTCACATCCCATCATCAGTAACTAGGGGTGGATAATTTTCATGTTGAGAGCCTTTAGAGGGAGGGCCCTCATTATCATCTTCGTTTAGCAAGAATAAGGGGTTGGTGAACTGTTGTTCCTTAAGAGATTCATGATTCTTCTCCTTATGTCAATCTCTTCTACATTGTGTGTCAATGGGACAGTAGTCCCAAAAGTCATAATCATGCATAACGTACTCCTCTTGAAGATCATGGATGCCTAACTTCTTAAGTGTTTGAAGCAGCATCACAGGCATAGATTGATTGGGGGGCAATGTTGCCCTCCATATCACACCATCATAATTGCTCATCCTGGTGTAGGATGAAGGTGAAGTTAGGTACATACTCATCTGGATGAGTATATATCACTTTTCACTGTAGTGGAACCTATAGTTTGACATCTTCCTACCTGCAAGAAGAAGAAGACATTTTGCAAACAAGTAAAATATCAATGTGCTTTTGTAATTATGTGTCGGGTGAGAGCGATGTTGACCTTGGTTCATCCAACGATATTAATAATGTTCACTAATCCTAGATAGTGCACGTCTCAATAAATAGAGTCCCTGCAAAGGCACCAATGATGAGTGACGAGGTACCTCTACACCCAACCATACGAATCACAAAGCGTTTACGCATGATCCGATCAAATTTTGTGAACTCTATAGTTTCCAATGCACTAGTCTTCTAGGCAATGAACCTTGCCCTAAGGTCATTTTTTGTCTTCCCAATTACACTTGTGAAGTAGAAAGATATGATTATGTGTAATTGAGGCATATGATTTTTATCATTTTATGTTTTATGTTTGTTGATGCTTGAAGAGAGACATAAAGTAATTTAATGACTAATTTACTTTAACTAACTCATTAATCTCTAACTAGTCCTACCATAAGCATTTGATCCCACTTTCCATACATGTCCTAAACCCATGTATCCACTGCTGGGTTACCAAGTGCTACGCTACTAGGCACACTAAGCAATAATGCTGCTAGGATTACCAAGCGAATACATGTTACGCTCGAAGCAATCATACTTATGTATTTAATCTATCTAGCTTATCTTGTTTAATTACATAATTAGCTTAATTATTGGAAAACATTGAATAAATAACTGAAGATATTAAATGCATGAATAAAACAACTAAACTATCCAGAATGCTGCAAGGTTTATCAAGAAGCTCATCTTTATTTCCATACACACTATCATGCTTAGGTACAACAATGCTTGAATAAAGATTCATCTACTCAATGATTCTTGTTGCGGGCACTCAGGAAAATATTTTAACTTTCAAATAGATAAACTGTAAGAGCTCTACTACTACTATAACTTAAATGCCCATAAACACAGCTGGAAGCTTATATTTATAATTTTTGCTCTAGCGCGACGTTGACAAGGCCCCATCAACATAGCAAATGCTATGTTGACATGGCCTTGTCGATAGGGCAACACCACGTAAACGGGGCCCCATCGACGAGGCCACGTCAATAAGGGCACGTCAACTTGACACTTTGACACTCATCACTTCATATAACAAAAGATGCATAAATTCATGGTTATGTTGTATGATAACTATAGATTTATTAATGTTGTGGAACCATAGTCCTAACCAAAGATCCCTTTACTTATACATTAAATAAACTTATATCATGCCTAAGGGCTCTCCAAGAGTTAAAAAATTCTTCATCATGAAGGAAAGATAATATCTATGTTGCTCAAAATCTTTCAAGAGCTAGAGGTCAAAGAAGAATAGAAAAAGAAAGAATAAATTTTAAATGTAGTAAAGCATCATCTTAAGAAAAGTAGTCATCAAATTTCAAAGGTAGAGAAGGAGGTCCAAGTGGAAGAAGAGAAGGTGGAAGATCCAACTTCTAATAAAGGAGTAGCATCTTTATACCATCATCATCAATTCCATTATGTAAGTATTGTAACAAGAAATGTCACATGGAGAAAAAGCATTGGTAGAAAATGGGATTACAAAACCTCACCATTCAAGAACACAATAATTAAGCACAACAAGGAGGAGATTCTTCATCAACCCAAGATAAAGGTAAGCAAGTAGGCAATGATTCTAACATTAATTTTTCTGCTTTCTACATGAGTAAACAAATTAGTCCTTCTACATGGATATTTGATAGTGGATGTAGTAATCATATGACTTCTCATAATGATTGTTTCATACAGTTTAAGGATGATAAGATTCTTAGGTCAATTAAAAGAGGTGATGGAACTTATGTAAAAATTGAAGGCATTGGAAAGTGTTAAATTGTTCTTGATAATGGTCACCCCAAGTCCATGACATATTCTATGTTCCGTAATTACCTAATTCTATCCTTTTAGTTAATCAAATGTTAAGAAAATATAACAAAGTTGATGAATGCATCATCTCAAATATTCATGATCTAGTAGTAATGGCTGCACATTGGAAAATTAGATTTATTATTTTGGAGTAATTCACTCGACTTAGTCAAAGTCAAGATTCTTCAAAGCATAATACGATAAGATTGTAAAATTGAAGTCTTGGTCATGCCTCCTATCCTACCTTCTCAAGCTCATCCAGAACCAAGCAATCATTGGAGTCAAGTTTCATGAAGCACCGTAAGAGGTTTGTGACACATGTCAAAAGGGCAAGGAAAAGGCACTTCCACATTCCAACATACGTGAAAGGAGGACCAAACCTTTGAAAGATGCGACATAACAGCAACCGTGATACTGAAATTGAGGGTGAGCGTGGGAAAATTTTCACAATATCCTTGAGCGTGAGCATGAGCAGTGAGGGATGAAAGGTGGCAGTTATTTTGAGCAGGTGTAGAGTTGGGCCAATTTAATTTTGCCCAAGGCCCACGATTTTCTATACCGTCCCCATGTCTGCTGGATAACGCTTACGTTGCCTTACATTGAGCATGATCTTCTTTAAATTAATATGATCCTTTGCTCATCTCCACTGCACTCCGCTTGAATTCCGTTTCTTGTGCTGCATGGTTTTGCACCGTCGTTGTGCTTTCCATTTTGGGATTGTGAGTAAGGTAATTAAATTCTCACGCTTGTTTTTTGCAACCGAAACGATGTGCTCCTTAAACCATTATGTTTGGCGTCAGCCTGCTCTGCCCCACGATGCATTCAAGCCAGGCATTGATTTTGGTGTCGGACGGTTAACAAGAGTATATTTTCACTGTATCGACCGTGAAGGTTAAAATCATAGACCTTCTGCGATTTAAGATAGCTTGCCTTATCAGAAGGTAAATCTACTGTCCTACATGGATACTCTACGGCTCTACAGCCCGATACCAATTATATCACAAGAAGAATGCACACAAATAAAGGTCTCTATAACATCCACGAGTTGAAATGAAGTATGATGTGGGCTGCCATTGGAACCTAAACCAACTAAATAATTTTTATTGCTTACCCTAGATATATATGTTTGGGTGGACTTATACTTAAATTCTTTAAGGTTTTGAATGCATAAAATAATAGGATTCTAAATTATTGTCGTCATGGGCTAAAGTCATAGTAACCCAAGGATTTGATCATATTTTTTTTATTGTTACTATCCACTTATAATAAAGATTAAATTTTTTTTAACACCCATTACTAAATATTACATAGAGTCCAATGTAGGTTGTCACTAAAAGATAAACCAACTAAACAACTTTTTATGTTCAACCTAAAAATTGTGTATGTTTGCATGGACTTATACTTAAATTCTTTAAGGTTTTGATCACACAAAATAATATGATTGCAAATTATTGTTGTCATGGGCTAAACTCTTTTTAAGTGACCCGAGTATTTGATTATGATTTTTATGGTTATTACTTATCTACTTGATAACAAGGATTAAATTAGTTTTTTAAAACCCTTTCACTAAATACTGGGCTCCAAAGTTAGTACTTGTCTTAGCGTATTTCCATGGGATGTAACCTATGACTCCCACATTACATGCTATACCAAATTATAAATTTTAAATGTGTATTTTTATTTGATCTCATGTAGCATATATATAACCATGCTACTTGTAATTAAACTCAATGAGACTATAAATTAGATACTCTAAGTTGTAGGTTTGATTCTAGTGTACAGCACTAAGTTATAAAAGTTCTAAGAAAGCTTTATGTCATCACTAATTATCTATTTTGCCAAAGCATATTATGACCATTTATCTTATATAATTTTTTATCACAAAATGTGCACATAATAATGACCTATTAGCCTAGTCGTAAGACTTTTGATTTAAAAGCTACAAGTCATAAGTTCAATAATGGTAGGCAATGCTAAGTTATAAAGTTCTAATTAGACTATATATATTAGGGTGTATCTATATTACAGCCGTTTCAAGGTTTTACCACCCAAAATATTATGCACAAGGTTCTAATGATTTGTTTTTTAAAAAATATGTGTACCTCATTTTGCATCATGCTAAAAATAGCTACACAATCTCATGTTTTTAGCCTAAGTTTCCTTACCTTAATTTCTCTCTCTTTCATATTGATAAAAGTGCTATTTAGCATAGTTGTTTAGAGCATTTGTGTAGGTGATTTCTATTAAATACTATCAAACTATGATATTGTAGTGATGGACATGGTAGTTTATCATCAATTTTTTTAAGAAAATATTTAAAATGGGAATGTTGGAACTCAAAATAAAGAAACTAATGAGTGGCGAGGTACCCCTACACCCAACTATATGAATCACAAGTATTCATGCATGATCCAGTGAAATTTCATGGATGGAACTAGTTGTGCATTTAAATCGTTATGCTCTGATCGTAGTTCGTTGTCTTCCCACTTGGACTAATGGTAGCTTTGTCACGTATGGTTTAGTCCAAAGTGAGGCATGTGATGATGTTGTCTAACCCTATGCTGCTCCTAATGACAATAAGAGATAAATTAATTAAGCTAATTAATAGTGGAAAGTAAAATCTAAACTAGCCTACATGTGATGAGTATCCATTCCTAATTGTCTACACATGCCTTGGACTTCGTGTGACTATCTCTAGGATTACCAAGCGTAAGTCGTTGGGCTCACCAAACGATACACTGATGGGTTACCAAATAGTTACACTTAAGCACTTGTGATTAGTCATACTCATTCGGCTTAATGATAGGAATCGTAAAGAGCAATAAATGGAAACATTAACTAAGGAAAGTAGGAAACAATTAAACAATTAAAAGCAATAATAAATCTAAGTGGATGCTACAATGATGGAAGTAATCTTGATCTTTATTTTTGGTCATGTAACATGTCCACGTACATTACACTCAAATAATGATGTTATACAATTACAAACATCACACTGCAAGCATGCACTGGGAAACAACAGAACTTGAAATCACAAAGCTAAGAAAGAATATCTAAAAACTATCAATGAACAACTATGTCAACTATGCACCCAAGCATTGTATTTATAGGCTAGTACGGAAGAGACGATATCAGATATCCAACATCATTTTTTGGGACTTGATATCATGTATTCGATATCGAGGGTCTAATATCGAATATCTGATATCAAAGCTGACAAAATCATGACTCATCATACCCCCATGATTGAATGAAAACTCGTCCTTGAGTTAAACAAAATGAGAAACAAGTTCCTTACAGAATATTAGGAAGGTATGGAATAACTAACTCAAACAAATAAACAAATTGACTCTTACATGCTGCAGTGGTGTTTTACAAAAATCTAGACACGATATTACAAGACACAAAATTAGGGAAGCTCATGTAGTTCCTAGAGGTGGTGGTGCCTCCATTGGTCGCTTCCCTTTATAGCCAGGCTTTCGAAATTTGTAGTGGTTGAGTAGCACCAGCAACTTTTCTTGCTTCATCCTTGGATCATGTATCATCCAGGTTGCTAAATTGATGTGTGTTGGTGCTGATACATCCCAAGGACATGGCAACTGCGAAAACATTTTGTTGGCCTTCACGTATGAGGCTGCAAATTGTTGTTGTTCCTCCTCAAAGGCCCTGGCCTTTTGTTTCAACTCATAATGATCTATTAATCTCTAGGCTAGGTTTGAGGTAACATCTTTCTATCTGTGGTAGTGAGCCTTTATCACCTCTAATTCTAAGTTTGTTACATGAAGTTTCTGTAAAGCAGCTTTTCTGTCTGTAAAATCTTTTTCATACAATGCGTAGGTGGTCGCTACTTGTTGCTCTAATTCATTTTTGGGTTGACCTACTATTAACATGGCAAGGTTGGCATATCAAAGGTTAGCCAATGCCATGTATTCTTTCCAAGTCCTCAATCTGCAAGTCTTTATTCTTCACTTCCGCTTGTTGGACCAAGGCATAACTATCCAAGATGGATTACCAATCAGGATTTTGCATTGACATAGATCTGATGTGGCTTTGGTCATCTAGATTTCCTTTTTGTTGATTTGCTTATTGATGAATAGTGAGATACCCCTATACTCAACCATACGAATACGAGCGTAGCATGTGTGATCCAGTCGAACTCCATAGACTAAGTGCCTACACGCCCCATGGAACACTTAGGGTTAATTATTCGTTGTCTTCCCAGACTTACTTGTAGTTGTCACGGTGTATGGTTAAGCAAGTCTGAGGTATATGATTTTTATGCCTTTTATGTTTTATGTATCCTATGCTAACAAGGTGAAGGGTTGAGAAACTAATTGCTAACTCTAACTAATGCACTAAGTCTAAATTACCTAGCATCAGCATTTGTTCCCACTTACCGTACACACCCTGAACCGATGCAACCGTGGCTACCAAACGCTAATCGTTGCTGGGATCACCATGCATAACTAACATGCTCGAAGTGGTCATATTGAGGCACCTAACTAGGAGGAGAGGGTTGAGAGAATCTAATCTAGCCTAAGTGCGATGAGCATCCATTCCTTGATTATCCGTATACATCTTTAAATGCTCGTAATCAAGTTGCACTCATTCCACATTACTAGGAGATAAGGGTGAGAGAGAAAGTAATAAATAACATGTAATAAATAACAATAATAAAATCCTATTCCATGCACTGCAAGGTTTATCCACGAAGCTCATCTTTATTGTCGTACACAAACTTGTGTTTAGGTACAAAGTCTACTCGAATAAAGATTCGTTCACTTTGGGACTCCTACTGCAAGCACATGGAAAATATTCTATCTCTAGAGTGATCAATCTGCTAGAGTTTTTCTACTATCTAGCCTAGGATGAGGAAATAAGGGAGAGCCACCTCTTATTTATGGAAGACACGATATCACCTACGCGATATCGCGAGGGATGCGATATCGTGACTACCACAATATTGCGTATGAGATATCATGGCCCATGCGATATCACGTCCCATCATACCCCCATGACTAAATAAAAACTCATCCTCGAGTTCATTACAATAATATCAGGAAGGTATGCGATTATTGACTCAATGAAACTAATGGGATGACATGTGAACGAATCATCATTACAAGACACAACAAAATTGGTGTTCATGACAACAAGGGTTAACACCTTATTACATTGACATTAGGCCTCATGGGCAGCTTGAGAGAAAAGAGAAGAGAGAAGGGGAGAGAAGAAGAGAGAAGAAGTCTTGTTGCTGCCAATGCCCAAATTGCGCCTTTCATTGTCCATTCGTAAGCGCATCATCGATCTTGCTCCTTGCATAGCTACTTTCAGCACTGCTCCATTCCAAGTGCTCCTTCCAAATCTGGTCTATTGTTGCATGATCTCCATCTGCATACACAACACAGTCTTATATTAGCAAGGGTAAATGAATTTCAATGTGGGTAATACCTTGCTTCGATGTAAGTCCATTGGTTGGGTTGTGGTATGGCTGATTACGGATCTAGAGATATATAAATGATGACTACCGAAGGTGTAGGGGTTAGGAGGAAATCAAAAAATTTGGGCCCCGTACCCCCATGACTAATCGTGAACCTCCGGTAGCAAGAGAATGGAAAAAGAAAAGGAATAAGAAAGATGAATAAAAAGAGACAACGGTAACGTTGATAAAGTGGATGTCAAGATGGAAATGAACACAAAACAATTAATTGCAAAATGTTAAGGAAAAGAATGTAACTGGTGCACCAAATAGGAATGCCAGTGGGTCCTCCCCAAAGTAGGCTCATGTCCTTAATGCCCTGACAAACCCACATTCAAAGAGTCCGTAGGCTCTAGGAATGTCCTTTGGAACAAGAGTTAAAGTCTTAATCGTAAGAATTTACCAAAAAGAAAATGATGTATCTACCAAAATATAGACTAATGATACAACCGGCAATGAGGTGAACAATGGAGAGAAGGGTGGAGAGAAGAGAATGGAATGGAATCCCAAGAACAAGGTGGTATACAGCCCCTTGTGTGTTTCATGGTTAATGTGACTTGGTAAATCTCATTCCAACTTTGGCCTCAGACCAACCACATCCAATGACTTCGCATCAACGCACTTGGGCAAACCATCCACGTGAATAACAAGAATGGCTCTCCAAGAGCCACCACCATTCCGACGAAACAAAGGAGAGAATGGGAAGCGAGAAGGGCCTTAGTTAGAGGGAACGTTTTTGGTTCCATAACCAGTGCTTGTAGCCCAAGAGATTATTTCGTCTAAGGGGTGTGCTTTGAATTCTCACTTTCTTTGTTTTTTTTTTGTGTTTTGTGTTTTTATGCGTGAGAACCACACCATGCAAAGACTTCTTATTTTTATTGTCTCAACTTCCGATAATTGGGTAACATCAAAATGGCAAGAAAACTCAAGAAGAAAACATCCAAGCATCTAAGAGAACGACCAACACAAATGCATCAAGTTCCCTTGAAGTCACACCCTTTTCAAACCTTGAGGCCTTCCTTAGTTTGAGAAGTACCCAGTCACCGATTCGTTAAAGTTCTTATTAGAAAGGGGACTGTACATTCCAAGCCAAGAGAGACCATAGACTTGTGGATGAGTGGATGAAGTGGACTCATTGCCTGCCATATCAAAAGAACATACCTTAGTATCAACATCATAACCTTAAGGTAAAAACCAAACATTAGTAATCAATGAAAAATAGTTCATACCATCGTGGAGAACACTTATTGGGTGACAAACTTACAAGGTGGATCACACGCATGCACACACACACACAAAATGGAAAAGTATAACGATGTTGTAAAATAAAAACAAGAAAAGTTAATGAAATTTGCAAAACAAAAACATGTAAAACAAAAACTTGTAAAACAAAAACGTGTAAGACAAAAATGTGTAAGACAAAAATGTGTTAAACAAAAATGTGTAAAACAAAAACGTGTAAAACAAAAACTTGTATAATAAAAATGTGTAAAAGAACTGAGGGCCACCAATGATTAGCATAGGTGGCCATCTCCCCCATTGCTGAATTGCAAGGGAGAGATCCGAAATAATGAACGTCTATTTGAATTTCGTAACAGTGCCCAACTTCTTCCCATTGATGTTTTTAGGTTGAGGGGTGGAAGTTGGTGATGCTCATATTCTAATGTGTCTATGCCTTCGTTGTTAGCATGAGTTTCCTTAGTTTGTTCCATGCATATTAATTTGCTCTTCCTAGTAGCTGTCAACCACGGGGTGTCTACTATTAGTGTGGTTGCTACATACAAGCACCTCTGAATTTGTATTTCTTGAGCACACTGATTACATGGAAGAGATGCTGAACATTCTTCCATGTCATCATCCTCTGAGTCACTGTATGTGATGCATGGAACTTTCTTCTTCTCGATCTTTCCATAAATGTTTATCTTAGATATTTGCAAGGAAAGATCACGGATCCCTAGGTACGCATCTACTATACTTAGCCATGGCCTTCCCATTATAATTAGGAAGCCCCCTTCATTGTTATTGATTTCAATCACCAAGAAATCGGCTGGGTATGACCACCCACACATAGTGGTAATGATGTCCTCCACCAATCCCAAAGGAATGGTGATGGACTAGTCAACCAGCTCCAATTGAATGTTGCTCTTCTTAAGTTGGGAGAGGTTCCAGGCTTGATGCATTCCTTGTGAAATTAGGCTGACTTCGGAACCTGAGTCAAGAAGAGCCTGATGTGGTTCATTCCTAGTGATTTGTAAATAGATTAAGGGGCTCCCAGGGTTAGATAGTTTCCTAGGAAGGTGGCCTACCTTGATCCAGTCGGTTACGGTATGCGTTAACATAACCGTATGCATACAGCTTAATTGGACTGAAGGGTGCTCCGAAGTGTTAGATGGTGGAGGAGTGTACATAGGCTCAACCGCTTGTTGTTGCGAGAGTTTGTCTGGGCTTCTGGTTCTGAAGAAAGATCTTTTCTTTTTACAGTTGTCAGAACCAGTAGTAGGTTAAATATTTATAGCTCTCGTAGCATTACGTTGCTACTGTTGAGTAGGGAGTTCCCCTTGCATTATTGGAGTAGGTTGTGTGAGAACTACAAGTGGAAGAGGTGCGGATGGAGTTGGAGGATGGGATGAGTGTGGAATGTCTCTCAGAGGAGAAGGAGTCCTCCTAAAGTACTCTTGAACTTGGCAGTAACATTGAGGAGTTGTGTGACCCATAGAGTCACTTGGAGAAATCGGCTGCTGCACATAATATTCATATGGGTTTGGCTACTAGTAAGGGTACTGTTGTGTTGGCGATGGCATCCCCCATGATTATGGGTTTTGCCACCATTGATGTTGTCCGATGGGTTGCGGAGGAGTTCCACTTGGATAGTACATTAGCGGTTGGTGGAACTGCCTTGGGTTACCTTGAGGATAAGGTAACCTTTGGGGTGTTTGTTGTTGGTTGAGTCTCAGATTAAGTGCATACATCCTAGACTCCTGTAGATGTGAGATAACTGGACAACATCCCTTAGGATGGTCATATTGGCAGATCTCACATCCACCATCATCGTCTATTTTTGAATCCACAGCCCCATCGGAGATAGTAAATTTTCCCTTACCCTTGTTATGTGCAGGGCTTGAATCTCTCCACTTTGTCTTACCTTTGTTACTACTTCATTCCTCCTTAGACTCTTCTAAAATTTTCAAGACACTTTCAAGTTTGGAGTCTAAGGAATCCCACAATTGGTTTACCTTAGCCGATACCTCTGTTGTTAATTTTTGACTCGGCAAGGTTTTTCGGTTCACCAACTCTTCGAGTGGTGACTCATCCTCCTAATCACAAAATTTCACTCCCTTCTTTCGAAGGGAGGGATCATGGTTGTATTCTTCTACACTTTCCCTTTTTCATAGCTCACCTTCTTCTTTTGCTACTTGTTCCAACGAGCGATGTACTTCATGGGCTCTAAGTTGTGATAGTCTCCCTTGGGCATAAGTCCCAAGGGTTCTTCTAGTTTCATGCCTTAGCCCATCCACGATGTGGCAAAGTTGACCCTGCTGAGCGTACCCATGGCTCAGGCAATGATGTAACAATGTGTAGTAGTAGGCCATGGCAACATCCAAGGATTCATAAGTACTTTATTTCCAGCCTTGGATCTGCTTACACAAATTAGACACTTTGGAGTATGTTTGATACTTATCGTTGAAGAGTTCTAGCATCATACTCCACCTCTTGATGGTTTCCAGTTCTAAGGACTGGTACCAACTCTCTGCTTCCTTAGCGAATGTCCTGGAAAATAACTTAAGTTTTTGCCACTCATTTTCTATGTTTTTCAAGGCACAAGTATCATTGAATGCCTGTAAATGCTGTTGCGGATCTGAGTTGTATCCCCCTTCAAAGCGTGGAATATTGTTCATGTCTAAACGCTTGATCCGAGTGTCTGTTTGGTGCCTTGTTGGAATTCTTATAGCCTCTGTTATGTCAAGAATACTTTGGGTTATGAGTAGGGGCTCATCATGATCATCTCTTTCATGACACCTGTGATGTCTGCGTTATTCCCTACTCTCCTTTTGTTCATGCCCTTGTCCTCTCTCTCGACTTTCCCGTCAAGGTCTCTTATTTTGTCTACCCCTATCCCCACCGTTATGTTCATGGTGGCTGCACCTAGATGTGGGAGGAGAGGGTGAGTGGTGAGATGAAGGAGAAGAGGAAGGAGAACCATCGCCATGACGATGTTCCTTGCCTTCTCTTTGGATGCTTCGGTCCTGATCGTGATGATGATCTAAGTGCCCGTCCTTAGCATGAGTTGTTGTTCCCTCTGTGAATAGTTAACGTTCATGGGGATCAGAACTAGTGTTATGTATCGTTGATCGTACGTTTTGATGCCTTACCTCCTCACCATCATTAGGAGGGGGAACATCATTTGTCAGAGAACTCGTTATAATGGGTTCCTCATCTCCTATTTCGCTAAGGATGTACGGGACCTTGCCCTTCAACAATGTATGTTGGCTCTCCTGCCTTAAGTCCCTGATATTTTGTGTGTCTATGGGATGATAATCCCTCATGTCAAAGTCTTCTACAACGTATTCAGCATACAGATCTATCATGTTAATCTGTGCCAAAGCACGGAAGAGCATGTTAGGGACTGATCGATCTGGGGGTAACACGATGTTACCTTGTAGATCTCTCCATTGCAGCTATTCGTCTTGATGGAGGATAAAGGTAAATTTTGGAATATACTCATCAGGATGAGTATAGACTATTTTGTATTATTTAGGACTTGGCTGATTTCGGCTATGTGTTTTTGATTGCCGAATGTTCTTTGTATTATCCGTAGGAGGTGAATTACTTTTGTGAGAAGAAGACATTTTGATCTGTGTGCTAATTTTACCGTTATATAATTTTTCTTATAATTAACCCAAAGGTTCGTTTAGGCTCCCAACGATGTGAGTGTTATCCTTTATGTCCTATTCGGCACATAAACACTTAGTCCCCGGCAATGGTGCCAATGATGAGTGGTGAGATACCCCTACACTCAACCATACGAATGTGAGCGTAGCATGTGCGATCTGGTCAAACTCCGCAAACTAAGTGCCTACACGCCCCATGGAATACTTAGGGTTAAGTATTCATTGTCTTCCCACACATACTTGTAGTTTTCACGGTGTATGGTTAAGCAAATTTGAGGTATATGATTTTTATGCTTTTTATGTTTTATGTCTCCTATGCTAACAAGGTGAAGGGTTGAGAAACTAATTGCTAACTCTAACTAATGAACTAAGTCTAAATTACCTAGCATCAGCATCCGTTCCTACTTACCGTACACACCCTGAACCGATGCAACCATGGTTACCAAATGCTAATCATTGTTGGGATCACGACGTGTAACGCACGTGCTTGAAGTCGTCGTACTGAGGCACCTAACTAGAAGGAGAGGGTTGAGAGAATCTAATCTAGCCTAAGTTCGATGAGCATCCGTTCCTTGATTATCCATACACATCTTTAAATGCTCGTAATCAAGTCGTACTCATTCGCATTACTAGGAGATAAGGATGAGAGAGAAAGCAATAAATAACATGTAATAAATAACAATAATAAAATCCTATTCCATGCACTGCAAGGTTTATCCACAAAGCTCATCTTTATTGCCATACACAAACTTGTGTTCAAGTACAAATTCTACTCGAATAAAGATCTGTTCACTTTGGGACTCCTACTGTAGGCACATGGAAAATATTCTATCTCTGGAGTGATCAATCTGCCAGAGTTTCCCTACTGTGTAGTCTAGGATGAGGAAATAAGGGAGAGCTGCCTCTTATTTATAGATATGACAGCGCAACGCGATATCCTGTACATGATATCGTAGGGGAAGACATGATATCGCATACGCGATATTGCGAGGGATGCGATATTATGACTGCCGTGATATCACGTACGCGATATCGTGGTCCATGCGATATTGCGTCCCATCACTTATGCATGTCGACTTGGTCTCAGAAGTGTTCTTTCAGCTTTTCATGCTTTTGGCCTCATTCTGCCACAAGTTTATTTCTATTGTAGACTATTGTCGAATCATGTGGACCTCCTCCATTGAGAGGATGTGGTTCTCTCTAGTCAATTTACCAATGTCTTGGTTAATCATCATAAGTTGTTCTCTTAACTAGTGGACACTTTCCTCCAAAATGTTCTTTTGTATTTCAACAATGGTCAACCTTGTGTTTAGTTGTTTATTTTCTTCTTGAGTGGTAGTCAATGCCTTCTGATGAGCATAGGATTGTGCTTCTACAGTGTAGGCATTGCAGACCACCTTCTCCTTTTCTTACTCGGTAGCTTTATTCTCTTTGATCAATTTGTTCAACTGGTTTATTCTAAATTTATCTAGTTGATCAGGTGCAACAATTTGGGTAGGGTCCCATCTTTCAGCTATCAGAGTGGCTAGCTTCTATTGCAAATGTTGCACTTATGCTTCTACATGTTCCGCCTTGGTCTCAGCCATGACCAACTTTCCCTTGGTGGCAATGGGGTATGATTATACCACAGTGACATCGTTGGGGATGTTAAACAAGGTGGTCATTACTTGTCTTATCTGTAGTAATCTATCTAATACATCCTCATGGGCTATAGGAGTCATTGAGGTCCTAGCGAGCATTTGTGCATCTCTAGTCCCAATCAAATCCACTAGGGACACAACAGGCACATTGAAATATTTCTTAATGTGATCCATTATCACCTCTACTACACTTGCTACATCTTGATGCTACATGTGTGTTTTCATGGATTTCTTACCCTTATGTTGCAACCAATAACAAGAAGTTGAATAAGTCTTTGCATGATGTGGTTCCCATATAAAAAAAAAGGAATTCAAAGCACACCCCTTAGACAAAATAAACTAGCTACAAGCACTGGTTATGAGACTATAAATATATGTTACCCATGCTTGAAGGTCCCCTCTAACTAAAGCCCTTTCTCACTTCCTACTTCTCTTTTCTTTTGTAATAAGAAACAATGGTTGTTCTGTGGGAGCACTCTTGTATCTCAAGGGGGTGGACTAGTCTTGGAATGACAATGCGAAGTCACTGAATGTGTTTGGTTTTGTTCTAGACTAAGGATGGATTTTATCAGGTCATTTAACCATAAAAATTCACAAGGAACTTCATGTAACCTTAATCAGGAACTCTATTCCACTCTCTCCCTCACCCATCTATGCTTTCCATGTATCACTTCACTACCAGTTTCATGTTCTTGTTCAATGTGTCAAAATTCTTAGGTAGTTTCTTCTAAGTTTTTATACTTGACTTTCTGTAACCATTAATCATCCACGGGGCCCACAGAATGCTTGACTTGAACTTATGCAAGGACAATAAAGGGCCTATGCCTACTTTGGAGAGGACCCACTTGCATACCTTTTGGTTGGGTTAGTTAAGTTCTTTATCCTTAGACATTCTCACAATCAAATCCTTTTGCGTACACCATCAACGCCATCCAATTGTGTACATCCTCACAATGTTTTTTAGTAATTTTTTATTGTTTTGAATTCTTAAACCTTCTTCCAACATTTCATCATGTTTGGACTTTTCAAAATTTAATAATGAACTACTTATCTATTTCACCCTATTCTTCATTTTTCCTGCTGACACTATTAAAGGAATCGATGCACCATAATCACAACCTAGCCAAGTGTAACGACTAATAAGACAAGATACTTAAAAGCTATATGTTACACATTGCACACTAATCCACAATTCTATTATCATTGCAGTGTGAAGCGTGGACTAAAAGCAAGACTGTCTTCACCAAGGAAGACACAACAGCACCATGCGATGAGGACCCTTCATGATCATTGGATCTTCTCCCTTGCTTTTCAGTTGCCAAAGGAGTTAGATGTCAATTTTGTCCAGGGTGTTCAATTCTATTATCATGAACACCCAATTTTGTAAAAGATTGTAAATCTATACACTTGGGCACTTAGAGTCTATCTATTCCATTTGAGTCAGTTTGCATGTCAGTTAATAATCCCATACCTTTTCAATATTTTATAAGGAACTTGTTCCTCCTCTTGTTCACTTGAGGACAAGTTTTCATTCATTCATGGAGGTATGATAAATTGTATTATGTAGGGCTTCGATATCAGAGCCACAATGTTAGGTATCCAATATCAGGCCCCAAGATGCGATGTCGGATATTTGATATCACGGGGTATGTGTTGGCCTATAAATATAGTGCTTGGGCACACAAATTCCATATAGTTTTTCATAGCATAGCAAAGCTCTTGAAGTTTCTTTTCTGAGTTATAATATTTTCCAAAGTATGAAGTAAGAGTCATTGAGTGTATGGATCTTTATTTGAGCACTATTGTACGTAAGCATAGTAGTATGTGCAGCAATAAAGATGAGCTTTTTGATCAAACCTTGTAGCACCATGGCTAAATTAAACATTTTATTCATGCATTTAATGTTTTATGCAATTTTCTTTAATGCTCCCAAGTAATTAAGCTAAAATAAGCTAGTTTTATTAAATAGAAATTAATTAAGCACATAAGAACGATTGCTTTGAGCATGCGTATGACTCTTGGTAATCCCCGTAATGCTTAATGTTTGATAACCCAACAACATTATACATGTTCAGGATGTGCATGGAAAGTGGGATCGAATACTTATGTCAGGGTAGTTAATT
Organism: Gnetum montanum; assembly: GCA_015680685.1. Lineage (NCBI taxonomy): Eukaryota > Viridiplantae > Streptophyta > Gnetopsida > Gnetales > Gnetaceae > Gnetum > Gnetum montanum. Next base: position 161,543 of record MNCI01020350.1, on the reverse strand, counting down.
ATTAATTAGCAATTAGATTAGTTAAATTGATTATAAATTAAGTTTGAACTTGTTGTTAATCGTAGACAAATAAAATACAAAATAATAAAAATCATTTGCCTCAATTACACTTAACCATACAATTAAGCTCCATAAGTGTAGTTGAGAAGAAAACAATTGTCACGATTAGATTTCATGTCCTAGAACTAGTGTACTTAGGAACTTAAGGTTTGCAGTATTCAACCGGATTGCACATAAACACTTGTGATTCATATGGTTGGCATAGGGGTACCTTGCTACTCATCGACTATATATGCATATGTTACCCTAACATGTGGACCAATTCGACTTAGGCTTTAGGGATCTAGAAGGCCATTAGGAAAGGTTGAACATTCCTTTAGTTATTGGGGTGATGGCAATTCAAGGAAGCACACATCCTAGTGAAAGGATTACTAGCTAGATAAGCCTATCATAAAACAATCAAGAAAGCCTTTCTAGACATGGTCCCTCTTATGTTTCATGATTTAGGGACATTTGTTAATGATGGGATGCGATATCGCAATTTGCCAGAATGTCTATAAATAAGAAGTGGCTCTCCCTTGTTCAGGAGAGAGAATAGTTTAGTAGTGAAACTCTGGCAGTTTGATCTCTCTAGAGTTAGATTACATTTCCAGTGTCTGCCCACAGTGTGGTGAATGTAATTGTACGGCATTCTTTATTCAAGTGTGACGTACTTGGATGTGCACATGACCGGCAATAAAGATCGAGATTACTTCATCATTGCAACATTTACTTTGTTATTTATTTGTTTATTTATTTAATGTTATTTACTGCTTTCTCTCTCACCCTTATCTCCTAGTAACGCGGAATGAGTACGACTTGATTACGAGCATTTAAGTGTGACTACTTGGTATCCCAGTGGTGTACCTAGGATCTGCACTTGGTAATCCCAGTGGTAGTCGTGCACGAAGTCCAAGATGTGTACAGATGATCAAGGAATTAGTTGCTCATCGCACTTAGGCTAGATTAGATTCTCTTACCCTTTCTCTCCTAGATTAGTTAATATTACTTTTTATTACTTTTAGGTGTAGCATTAGATTAGGAACATATCATACACCTCACTCTAGACTAAACCATATGTGACAAATATAAATACTAGTCCAGGTGGGAAGACAGCAAACTGCGACCTAAGGTTAACGATCTAGGTGTCACAACTAGTCCGTCTACGGAGTTCGACTGGATCACACGTGAAAACACTCGTATTCGTATGGTTGAGTGTAGGGGTATGTCGCCACTCATCATTGGCACCGTTGCCAGGGATGGTGCTAGTTATCTAGGTTAGTTATATCATACAAGGTCGTTGTATAAGGACTTAACGATATATCTCTTAGAAAGAAGAAATAATTATTAAAAAGTCACACATAAATTCACACACAACTTCACAACATGCCTCTCCTACAAGATAATAATAACGCCACACTTAGAAAGGAAGTTCATTGGAGAACCAATGAACTATATGATGATGAAGATTGGAGTATACAACCTGAAGTGGGAGTTTCTTATAAAAATGAACAAAAACAACGTCATCCCAACATATGAAGACATAACTTACCAGATGACGATGAACTCCCACTGGCCACTACAAGCCTAACACAAATACAAGAGGCTGTTCGAATCTCATGTAGGCATCGTAAAGAGAGCCGACTACCCAGGCTCGATTTAAACAACTTTCCTAAATTTTTAGGAGGCTATGACTTGGATTCACATCAACATTTACAAGCCTTCTACGATGCCTGCACATGGAATAACATTGATAACGGATGGCAATAACTTAAGCTCTTCCCTATGACACTCGTTGACCAAGCTAAAGTATGGTATAGATCGTTAAAACCACATTCAATACGATGCTAGTCAACAATGGTAGAAGTCTTTAACAAAAAATATCAAACCTACACAAGAGTGTCAGCCTTGAGGAAACAAATCCAAGGATGGAAAAAAGCACAACATGAACCCTTGAACATGGCCTTAGAAAGGTATTATGCATTGTTAAACAACTATCCAGGCCATGGGTTTTCTGAGGAAAGGCTAATGTATCATATTATTGATGGGCTACGTAATGAAACAAGAGAGACATTAGGAGGATATGGCCAAGGTTAACTATATGAACTACGAACCCATCAAATCCAAGAGCTTATTAAGTAGGTAGCAAAAGAAGAAGGAGAATTAGCTAGATCGGAGAGTGTTGAAAAATATAAATGGGACCAAAAGCTTCACTCAACAAAGGTTCATGATCATAAAAAGGAGAGATCAACAAATCTCAAGGTGGAAACATCATCTTTGCTAATACAACAATCATTAAAAGAAGCCGAGGCAAAGATAAATAAGATGTTGGAATGGATGTATCAAAAGTGTGGAGAATATATCAACAATATTGGAGATAGAGTTTTGACAACCCAAGAAGTAGAACAAAACATTAGACATTCAGAGAAAAAGAATAAAGGGAATAAGTGCTCAACTGCTAATCATACATATGAATGCAACATATGCCTGTACGATCACCCCAAAGGCCAATGCCCAATATTGTTACATCTACATGAGCATTAGGGAAACACGTTACATCCAGAGTTTGTACAGAGATACTGTGTTAGATCACAATGGCAACAATCCCAGTCATGGGGGAGACCACCCTTAGATTGGAGGCACCCTTCATATTTTCCGAATCCAAATGCTTATCACATTCAACATCCTATTTCTCCATTCAGGCCAACATACTCTATCTCACCACAATACTATTCTCCACAATACTATCAACCCATACCTCCAACATAGCCGCCACCTTGTGCACCTAATATTCCTCCTAACTTTCAACATTCTCATCCTTTCCCTCCTTTCACAATGCCACCAACTGTTCCTAAGGTATTTGTGCCACCGCAACAGCCCATGAACAACACTTGTGCTACTACTACCAACAGCAGTGAGAAACCTCCTCAACATCGAAAGCACCCCTTCTTTAAACATGGCCGTAAGAAGGGACAACATAATTTAGAGGCCATTGCATCCTCCAACTCAACACAAGTCCCACACTGTGGTGCACCCGTACCTTCGAACCCAACTCCTCATGTAACTTTATCAGGGCCACCATTAAACACTCCAACAACCATACGGCCCAATGAACACAACCATGGGAGGCATCATCACAATCCTTGCATACCATTTAACGGTCACAAACATCATAGTGGGTCCACTCGTTATCCGGAAACTATATTGTACAAAGTGTCCCACTATGCTTACTGTAATCAAGTGTGTGAACCTCGAGGGGATAAGTATAGACTGGTTCCAATACTTCCAACATGCAAGGATCCTCATCTTCTATTTATTAATCCTAGCCATACTCAACTGCTTAGTTATGGAGGACATCCCCCATTTCAAAAACAAGCACGATTACTAAATATTTTTCATTTTTCTTTAATTTTCAAATTTTTTTTTCCAGTTTTTCATTTTTCAACTTTTTTGTTTTATCTTTTTATCTTTTTGTGTGTTTTGTCTTTTTACTTTTTTTGTAAGTAATCCCATCTGCGAATAAAACACTCATGTGGATTGTTGGTTGAGGTGTTTTTTATGTTATTAAGTCATGAGTGATCAATTATTTGAACAGTGAGCCCATTACATCCACTCATCCATCCTACAAATAAGAGGGTCTGTTCACGGGTACAGTGATATTCTTGAAATTTCTAAAACTTAAAATCAATTTTGTATTCATTGTATCCAGAATGAAGAAGGATGGACTAAGAGGGAATGATTAGGGTGTGACATCAAGGGAACTTGCGGATTTTCTTTGGTGACATCTGTGGGTGTTATCATGCAACGTGGTTGTACTAAGATCCTTGTAGATCTAACGAAAATGGGAGTAAGAGTAATCAAAAAGGACACTTGAAAATCAAAAGCTATTCTAGGGGGTCCCACTAGCAAGACATGCACCCATGCTTGAAGGTTGGCGACTTCTCTAGATTCAGTAAAGTTCAAAAGGGAGAAATAAAAAAAAAAGAGAAAAACAAAGTGCCACAAAACAAAAAAAAATCACTCCTCCCTTGAACTAAACGCCAAGTGATCGTACACCTTGTTATTATGGTACTCTCATAGTTGCTCATCATGAGATGAAACAATGTGATGTTACTATTTAGAGGAATGGACTTGGTCCTAATCTTGGAATGACGGGTTAATGACACATTAATCATGCTTTACATGTAGGATTCGTTGTGCCCTGGGTCAGTTACCTCATGTCCTAATCTCTACGATCCCTTTCTATAGTTTGTCTCATCTCACTGTTCATGTAATTGTAGCTTGTGTCCCGTGTAACATAGAATTTTCATCTCATTCTGGTGATATTTACATGTGTGAGTTTTGTGAAGTTAGTGCGGATTACATTTAACCCTTCTAGTGCCCATGGACACTTTAAGTGTGGTTACACAAGGGCATTATAGGTTAAAACCTGCTTTGGGGAGGACCCACTTGTGTAATTGTTCGTAATCTTCACTAATTCTCTAGCTCAAACACACAATTTCTTACCCTTAGCTTAATTTTTCATAATTTTCTTTCCCTATTATTATCCCTCTAAATTTTAACGTTCCAATGTACCATTACATTCCTTTTTTTCGTAACCACCAAATTTGTATTGCTTAAGTTCACATCATTATCATTAAGAGTGCCTCTCAAATCAATGAAATTACCCTAGGACATCTTAATACTTACCAATGTCCTCAATATTTAACCTTAATTTCAAGAAAAATCATTAAAATTTAGGTATTTTCTTGGTGTCTCACATCACTAGGGACGAGATATCGCGTTCCACGTGATATCGTGTACGTGATATTGTGTCCTATTTATCTATAAATAGGTACCCCCACCACAACACTTAACATCATTTTGCAATTCATGCGGGGGGAGTTGTTGAAATTTTTCTCTGCGACTTGCGATTGTGTGACCCTTGCTTTTTCACTCATATCTCGTGCACTGGTGCTCCGATTTTAATTCCGTTTAAACCTACTTGAACCCGGAGTGTTCAGTTTAGTCGTGGGGGAGAGACACTTACCGAAAGGTGCCTAAATTTTTTTAAATTTATCATCGCCCAAAGGACATCAATTAGGGTAATTAACTTAACACTTAGAATAATTGTGCTAAAAATCATTTAACCCTTAGGTATACCAAGAGATTAAAAATGACAACCACCTAAGTCACAAGATCCATTATTACAAGTTTTGGGCACGATCACACGTTATAACATAAGATCTTCAATTAAGGCAAGTAGTAAGGTATAACTTGATTTCCAAACAACCTTACTAACGCTTGATCCATGTGATTGCAGAATGGCCCTGAAACGTGCACAGCAGGAGGGTCCTATTCAAGGTGGAGCGAAACAACCTAAAATAGGTGGAAGACAAGGCCTTGCCAAACAACATGCAGAATAGGAGGTGCAATCATTCAGCATCCATCAAGAAGAACCTCCTACCAGATGGTCCAGGCAGGTAGAAAGAGGAGTTGCTACTTCGCCTGACCGGGACAACAACTCACGTTACCCCCGAAGTGTGTTTAGGCTATACATGAGAAGTCCACATTCGCTACAGTGATTGTGGAGCTAAACTTCGAATCTTTTGCAGAGTTCACTCTTGAGGCTGTTAGGGATCACCTCAAAGGGTCTCCCTTATGGCCTGTCCTCTCTGAAAGCGGTGCCTGGTACTTAGGTGAAACGTACCAATTCTAGCACAATAGGGAGCAAGGCACCATGGTTAACATTTGTGGTGTGACAGTTGATTTCTCTACATAGGCTATTTTGGAAGTGTTAAACCTTCTGAATGCAGGGCCTCATGTTGCTTAGTTATCTACCCGTTCAGACCCCGATGTGCGAAAGGATTGGTTAGAGAAGGCTTATGGCAGAGATAAAGCTTTTGGTGAGCTGACGACGGAAGAGAGAGTTTACTTCAAAATTGGAACCTATCACCTCTTCCCCACAAAAGGTTTGAAAATAATATCAACTTATGCCGCTAGAGGATGTGTAGTGTTGATGGGAAAGGTTAACGCTAACCTTCCCCATCTACATTTGATGGAGATCCTAAGGCGATTTGAAGAATGGAAGTTAGGGAAGATGGCATTGCCTTTTCCCTACCTTATCAGAAAACTATGCCAACGGGCTAGTATTCAGGGATACACAAATGATGTCCTCCAAAAAGCCCAGAATGCTTCTTATGCTGAACTACTAAAGGCGCCAGCTCCAAGAAAGAGCACTGGCGAAGAGTTGAGACTTGAAGAAGAAGAAGAATAGATGACTAGACCACCTGCAACTAAAGTTACAGGACCTAGTCAACCTCTAGCCATGGGTCCTAGCCAACAACAAGAAGCAGGTCCTTGCACAGGCCAGGATCAGCCATTGCCGTCGCAAGACTACAAACCATCGATGAGCCATCTTAGGGCCATCATTGAGACGGTTAGTTGGGGAATTTATGATGACGCAAATCTCTTTCGTGTCATTGATGATGCCGATTAGCCTACAGTTTTAATGGATCGCACAAGGGATGAATTATCAATTCAAATAGAAGGAGGGGAAAGCATATGGTCGCAACAGATCTCTAGAAATGCAACATCTTTTCAGGTGCAGTTAGAGACTAGTGAAGGGGCCACTGTGGTGGTCATGTAATACCAGAATGTTGCAGGAGCTGCTGAAGTGGTTGCTAACCACATCAAAGAATCCTTTAATGTACCTATTGTGCCACCGGCAAATCTCTCAGGAGCACAGGATGCTCAAACTCTTACTAGGATCTCAATGACTCTTACGGAACATGAGGATGTAGTTGACAGATTACTTCAAATAAGACAAGTAATGACGTCTCTGTTTGACATCCCTCAATATGTCACAGCAATTTAATCAGACCTCATTTCCACAAAGGGGAAGCTAGTCATATCCAAAGTAAGGGCCAAGCATGCTGAAGCTGAAGTGCAGAAACTACAAGAGCAGCTCGTAGCCTTACAAGCAGCACAACGGGATCCTCTGCAATTTGTTTCCACAGACTAGCTGGAGAATTTCAGAACCGAGTAATTTACAAAGCTAACTGCAGAGAATAAGAAGGTGGCGGAAGAAAAGGAGAAGGCTGTTTGGGATGCCTTCGCAGTAGAAGCGCAAACCCATGCGCATCTTAAGGCACTCAAGGCCTTAGAAGAAGAGAATAAGCAGTTGATTGCAGATAACCTTTGGTTGACCTCTGTGGAGAAACAAAAGAATGTTCTCGATGAACACTTTCATTAGCTATGAGAAAAATTCATTTGGGTCAACTGAGATGTAAGATGTTTAGCCAAAGAGAATTGGACCCTCTCAATGGAGAAGGTACACGCTATTCACCAAAAGTCAGCAATTGAGATAAGCGTGTGGTAAAATGAGGCTAAACGACATGAGAAGCTGAAGGAGCATTTCCGTGATCAGGTGAGGATGTATAAACAAATCCTAGAAAAGGAGATCCATATGGCCAAGGCTCAAATCAACACTATCAGTGCTCAACACACTGATTGGAGGGCCATATTGGACACTTACGCCTTCACCCACCAAGCAGAAGTTAAGAACCGGGACCTGCAGATCTAGGACTTGACAAAATACATGGAGTTGGCAAAGCTCAGATATGCCAACCTTGCCATGTTAATAGCAGGGTGCCCAAGAACAGAGCTCGAATAGCAGGTAGCTTCCACCCATCTCAAATATGAGGCAGAATTTGCAAAATGCAAGAAGTTGGTTGAAAAAATGGATGTTGCAAATTTTGAACTCGAGGTGGTAAAAGCAAGCTACCAAGGGCAAAAAGATGTTGCAACTGAGTTGGCTTGACAGCTAACAAATCTTCATGAATATAAAGATAAAGCTAGAGCCTATGAAGAGGAACGACGGGTGTTCGCGGCGTGGTATGTCAAAGCCAACTAGATGTTCCCGCAACTACCCTATCTGTGGAAAGTGTCGACTCCATCAAATATTGCAACACTCACATGGACAACACAAGAGCCTCGAACTGAAGAGGAGAAGCTCCAGGCCATACTTCAATGCCATCAAGCTTCAAAGCCTGGAGCACATAACAAAGGGAAAGCACCCATGGAGGAGCCATCGCCACTAGGAACTACATGAGTTCCATTTTTTGTAATTGTAGTATTTTTCTGTGTTGTGTCTTCCCACACTACGGCATCATTTCATTTCTTTTTCCAGTTAAAAATCCCATACCTATCCACTGTGTATTCAATGGAGCTTGTTCTCTTTGTAACTCGAGGACGAGTTTTTATTCAGTTGTGGGGGTGTGATGGGACGCGATATCACGTATGTAATATCGCGTATGCGATATTGCGTTCACCACGATATCGCATCCCCCGCGATATCGCGTACGCAATATCGCAGTTTGCCGCAATGTCTATAAATAAGAAGTTGCTCTCCTTGTTCAAGAGAGAGAATGGTTTAGTAGTGAAACTCTGGCAGTTTGATCCCTCCAGAGTTAGATTATTTTTCCAGTGTCTGCCTGCAGTGTGGTGAATGTAATTGTATGACATTCTTTATTCAAGTGTGACGTACTTGGATGCGCACATGACTGGCAATAAAGATTGAGATTACTTCATCATTGCAGCATTCACTTTGTTATTTATTTGTTTATTTATTTAATGTTATTTATTGCTTTCTCTCTCACCCTTATCTCCTAGTAACGCGGAATGAGTACGATTACGAGTATTTAAGTGTGACTACTTGGTATCCTAGTGGTGTACCTAAGATCTACGCTTGGTAATCCCAGTGGTAGTCGTGCACGAAGTCCAAGATGTGTATGGATGATCAAGGAATCAGTTGCTCATCGTACTTAGGCTAGATTAGATTCTCTTACCCTTTCTCTCCTAGATTAGTTAATATTACTTTTCATTACCTTCAGGAGTAGCATTAGATTAGGAATGTATCATACACATCACTCTGGACTAAACCATACATGACAAATATAAATACTAGTCTAGGTGGAAAGACAGTGAACTGCGACCTAAGGTTAATGATCTAGGTGCCACAACTAGTCCGTCTGAGGAGTTCGACCAGATCGCGCGTGAAAATGCTCGTATTTGTATGGTTGAGTGTAGGGGTATCTCACCACTCATTAGTTAAGGATTGACATAGTTAAGGGTAGTGAAGGATTCCCTTATCTCTAAATGATAGCAATAGGTATGATTAGTTTAACCAAATCCTAGAGATCCTTCAAAGACATGACCCTCCCAACTAAATTTGTGAGGAAAACTTACAATTTGATTCCACAGATAACAAATAGTGGATATCTTACCTCTTTCAACAGTCCTTCACTACATTTCAGGGTTGGGATCTAATTTGAATGTTACATTACTAGCTCAAGATGAAATTTTCAATCTTGTTGTTATCTCATCATGTTATTGTCACATGGGAAAAGCTTTAATGGTATGGATTTTCTCTTGCATCATGTTGCATTTTATGCTACAAGGAAATTGAGACAAGAAGTCATCTTTTCATGGAATGTTACTTCATAAAGGCAACAAGTTTTTTTGTGTGCACGTAGATAGTGATTTTGTGGGATCATTGTTGGTCTATGATTACTAAAAGACCTGTCATGTCATTCCTAAAAATCTACATTAGAATTCAGTATACATGGAGGTGGCACAGGAGATCTAGCTTAAATACAATGCTCTTTCATTATAAGTGGTGGTGGCATGGGAGATCTGGCTTAAATACAATACTCACACTTTTTGGGCACAATGACCTAGATTCCCTATAAATGTATCATGAAGACTTTTGCCAACATTCAAATGTGGAAGAATTCCTAGAAATACACCATTGCAATGCTCAATATACATGACTCCCTATAGCATGAGCCTATCATCCATAGAGAATTTTGCACTTCACTAAACTATTAGTTGAGAAAGTTTGGGCGGCCTATTTTTTGACTTTTCAACCCTACCTTGTGAGTTGGGCTTTCAAAGGGATTATCTCTTAGTAGAATGACAAGTTTGTCATGGATGGGGTATAGGTGCAGATTTCTACAAGCTCAATGCCTATAGCTATAAGTATTTTAAGCCATGGAAAGCACATTGCTCGCACTAACTCCCAAGAATTTGATCCCGCTAAATTTACCTTATGTAGAGGTAGATCTTTATTTGTCTACAATTTTTTCAACTCATTTTCAATCATTTTTTCTATATCTTCTTTGGTCTTTATTTTAGTGGCTTTCTTTGAAGAATAATGTAGCTACCTTTATTTATAGGCTCTTATTGAGAGTATCAATGTTTTAAGTTGCCATTTGAAATTTTTGTTACTAGACTTGCTTCTTTACCTACACTCGTCCTTGATGTGGGAACCCTTATCTACTTTTCATAACATCTGAGCAACGATGTTATGCATCATTTCCATAGGATGCCATAACAAGCCTTTGTGCTTATTTTCCATAGGAATTGGGCCTTGTGACAATTGTGCATTACATTTGGAAAATGTCTTAGCATTTGTAAAATCTACAAAACAACTCATCCATGAGATTTCACAAGGTTTTATAGCTTGCTACCAACTGTTGGTGACCATTTGGGACACGATAGCCAACGAGTGTCCTCGAACAGGATTTAGGTGCTTGTTGGTCTCTGGCAACACCAAGGCTCAAATACCTCTAAATAGACTCAGTAGTTAATGTGAGTATGTGTGTGTGCTGTTGTGGTATGCTATTGTGAAAAATGAAATGATTGGGTTGTGTGTAAAACTATAAATGACTTATCTTAAAGAGATTCAGCCAACTTTGCAAAGTACTATGAGTTGTTGAGAGTTCTTATTCTATTCAATTGCCTAGTCTATGCGGTCCTTATAATATCTAATTGTAAAAAATAAAGTTTTCCAAAAACATTTGAGCACAACTTTGCGAATCTACTTCTAATTTTCCCCAAAGAAAAAGATAGTTCCACAAAAAAACTAGAAATAGAGCGAGATTCAATGGAAATAGATAGAAGAGAAAAAGAAAGCAGATTTGTGTAAAGATCTTAAATGTTTAAACAAGGTAAAATGATACGAGTAAACACTTTGTAATAAAGCTACCCCAAATTCAATAACTATGAATTGTTCAAACTTCCAAGGCTCAAATAAGCAATTTCTTCAAGACATTCCTACTATGCTATCCAAAAAATTGCCGCGTAAACTATTATGTACAAGACTCTATTTTTGCTAGATAATGGATGTCAACAATTGCATTCAACAGAACCTTCAAAAGACTTGACAATTTCTGATTAAAATATCACAGAGATTCACTTTAAAGATAAAAGAAGCTATTCTGGTCCTATCAAAATACCAAAGATTTTCTGAACCCTCTTGACTATTGAATTGTTCAACGACTTGACTACATGTAGAGGCTTTCTTACAACAATCTCAATAGCCATTTTTATATATTGCACAATAATAAAATTCACTACTAAAATGTTCTTAAGGTTTTTAAACACAAGCTCTTCTATGACAAAATTTTATAGAAATTTTTTATCATGCAACAAGAACAATAAGAGCAATCTAAAAATCCCAAAATTACTTGCCAAGCATGATACTATCTAAACCACTAGATAAACAATTTAAACAAAAAAAAAAAAAAAAAAACATAACTCACAGGACTATGACAAAGAAGCTGAAATATTATCTTTAGCAAGTCATCTTATAAGCAATCTTTCACAATGTCTTCTTTTCAATCTTCCTCCAAGACCCAAAGTGAAACCCCGAGTGTGTGATATCCTTCTTCTAACCCCTGAAGCCTTTTTATAGGGTCTCATAAGTAATTAGATATTCCAAAATATATTGGGTAACTTCTCTCCTAAGTAAGTAAGTTATAACTTACCCAACAAGTTAGGAGATATTACTTGCCCAAGTTAAGAAGTTATAACTTATACATGAAGTTAGGAGAAAATCATGATAACATTGGCATGTGTCTTTAAATATTACAAATATTTCTTTTATAAGCAATAACCCATATAATAATTTTTTTAAAAAAATCTAAGATCTCCATACTATAAGAGCTTCATACAATTGTCATTTTATTTTTATTTAGGATTTTAATTATTATTAAATATCATTAAGCTATAGTAATTCTCATGATCAGGCGGTACTCTCAGAAAGTAATTCAGCATCCACCTTAGTGTAGATTTTGGTGAAGGCGACTACATGGTCTTTAAAATCAATAAAGCCAATCCTTGCAAATTTTTGATGCTGTATAATTAAATCATACACATTTGCATTTGATGTTGGCTTTATATCCACATAAAATCATACGCATTTGCATTTGATGTTGGCTTTATATCCACATAAAATTTGCTACTGGCCTCCTTGGAAAAGTGATGTTCATTGAAAAAAGAAATTCCAATACGGTGGTGGTTACTTGGCGTCATTACGAGAGCAGCGAGCGATTGATCTTCGTACGTTTAAGAACGACGTCAGGCCTGAAACAACCCATTTTTTGCAAACAATTTTAAATTATTCCACCTGATCTCAGCCAGAACTGTATATCAACTGCCACCGCAAAACAAGGCTCGCTGCCATGTGGTGTTCAGTTGGTGCCACCATGTGCCATCTCTGATGCCATGTATACAAAGGCCACATGCTAGAACCCAACAACTTGTTGATGTTGAATCCTCCAGTGGCTTCGCTAATGTCTCTGTAAGAGAACCGATTTCCATAGTTTTTCTTCCAGTTATCAAATTCACAATTTAACCCATCTCTATCCTCTGTTCCAACAAGCATTTCAAGGGAGCAACCAAAGCCAATATGTGCACGTTTTAGATTTCTTTGGACGTGGTGTCTCCATTGTTTGGATCTAACAAATATTAGGAGGCGCCACAACCAGAAAATGTGCCAACGCCTTTATCCTCCCCGATTGTTTTCTCTCCTGGAGAAGAATCAAAAGCTATCTCTTTTCCTATCTCTTTCCTATCTCTTTTCTAGCATGATCAAGGGGATTTACTTATTGAAACTTGACATGTTCATGTCCGAATTGTGGACTTTGTCGCTCTCCATTCGTGGCATCTTGGTCTCTTTATCTTCTATATCCCGTTGGGAAGGCCTTTTCATGAAGCTTGATTCATTTGAACATGAAACTTGAGGTAATGTGAACACTGCTGGCGGAGGAGGGAAGTTCAACTCAGAGAGAGTCTGAGCAACATGTGCTGACTTGACTAGATTGATAGGAGAAAGGTTATTCAAGTAATTGAAAAATGGTGAATCCTGGGTAATCGGCGACTGAGCCATGATGGTGCGCTCAGATGAATCGTCCATTTTTGCTTGTAAAAACAACCGGCGAAAACCGGAAATGATCCAAAAAAAACAGCAACACAATGGCGGTCCGAGACGACGAAGAAGTGGTAGTAGTAGTAGATGTTGCTGGCTTACAAATGCTGACCTCGATGTAGAACTCATCGGCAGCTTTCACAGCAGCCCTACATTTTGTGCTTTGACTAAACTGAAAGTTCTGTGCTACTTCAGCAATAGAATGAAAATGGCGACGGTAGAGTGACGTCGCTGAGTTGCAGATAATTGATTGAGGCAGCAGCAGCAGGAACAGCCCCAAGCCAAAGGCAAAGCAAGTGACCATAATATTATTTCAGTGACGAATTGGTTTTCATCGATACTGGCATTACTTTGACGTAACTGGCTTACGTTAAGTCAAATCAAATCTTGGTCTATGTACAAGTTATAAGCGAAACAATTCTGTGCTTCATCACCGCATAATAACTTACATTCTTTGGTTAGTTCAAGCATTATTCTTTTGAAATTATTTCCAAATTATCTGACGTAGAGCATAGATGTTTGAACAAATATCACCGGCCTGAAACACTGTTTTCTACCACCTTTTCCTAAGAATAGCTCCTGCTGGTTCTTTACTGGTTTCCAAAGATTTGTCAGTTATTTTATTTATTATTTCCTTTGTTTCATCTTCTCATCCAATTCTTTTTAGGTAATACCTTTTCAACCTACATCTTGCCATTTGAAATAGTTATATTGAAATATTTTGAAGGTCTCAATCTTCCCATATCTCTGTTCCATGAAATAGCCAAAAAATAGGGTCAACTAATTGATGAAGTTATCTTATTGACTATATTATAGTAGAATGCATATATTCAATTAGCTTGAAGTTCCATAGAACTTATTAGCAATGAGGTGTTAGCCGAGTAGTAAGACTCTTAATTTGGAAACTCTAAATCATAATTGGATTCTAATAAGCAATGTTAGAGTTATAATGTTCTATGTAGACTATGTATATCGTAGAAGATACTTACGTTTTAATTATTTTGTCCAATACCTCATATATGTTTTTAAAAAAGTGTTTATTAATCTTTTAAAGCTATAAATGGTAAGCTGAAAGCAGTGATTTGTTGAGAACTCAGCGATCGTTACGCGGTTATTTTAATTGACTATGATCTTTTTCTCTAGATAGGGGCAGACAATGAGCAGTCGGTTCTTGACATATCGGCGGCAGAATTAACGTTCATATCTGGAAATTTATACGCATCACCCTGAGATAAATATCTCCAAGTTACGGGAAGGAAGGCAGGGAGTAAGAAATTTATTCCGATTCAGAGCTCCCAAAGTTGTGTTCGGTTTAGGCACTTTAAGAACGTATACTTATTCAAATCAGTGATATTGAGCAAACGCACAAACGACTGGTACTTTTCGTTCCAATTTCTCCGACCGGGAACGTTTCCGGGGCAACGGAGAAGAGGCAAGTGTGTAAGCCGTGTTTGATTCAAGCGTAATTGAAGTCTCAAATCAACTCCCTGTCATGATCGATCCCAGAGTTTGGCGAAATAGCTGCGTATTTTATTCTTAAATATTGGGCATATTTGCATTGATAAAGACGCATGTGGATTTTACACCTCCTCGTTTTAATTCAAACGTGGAGCGTTGCTCAAAATATTAGGAAATCTTAGTTTCTCCCATGGAAAACAGTAAACAAACATTTAGCCCTTGTCATGCTGGAATTTTGGTTCGGTGCATCGATTTTTGTTTTTGTCATTTATAAATGATATCTCCTTTTCATAGTTATACTGGGGTTTTAAAATGCTTTTGTCTAAAATAACAGCGAGTATTTTTCAAACACTAATGGTTATTGCTGCATGTTCTGTTCGCATAGCCACGCAAGGAGCTGAAGGAGTTTCCGAGTCCAAGCCCTTGTCACTGGTTGAGGAACTCAGATGGTACATATTGGGAGAAAACCAGGAATATCTTGGTCCATATACTGTTACTGAGTTGCAACGTAAGATGTGATCGATAATTGCTTATTTTCTGGAGCATTCATAGGAAGTTCTTCGCTAAGACTGCAGCTTTGATTTAGTTGCATTTGTTTCCTGCTTGAAAAATAGACTTGCATTTGAAAATTAATCACTTGCATACAAGTTTTTTAACTTATTGTGGCTTAGATACCCTATACCTTATAACGCTGTCTGTATAATTCTCAGTATAAGCTATTTCTCCCATTTCTATTACCAGTAGTAACCAAAGTACATAGCTGAAGCAATGATGCCATTTAAAAGGAACTCTTTTATTTCTTTTTGATATTATCTATACCTCATAACCAAATGTTTCCAGTTTCGCTCAGAATATCGTTGCATCTCTGTGCAGAGCATTATGCTACTGGTTACTTTATTGAAAGCACGCTATTATGGGCGAACGGCAAGGAAGAGTGAATGCCATTGTCTGCCATCAAGGAACTACATTCCCTTGTTACAAGTCATACACTTCAGAAGGAGTTGGTTCAAAATGATACTATTCATTCATCAATTCCATCTGATAGGAGTGGGAAAGCGTTTGTTACAACTTGTAATAAAGAAAACTTTGAGGAACTAAATGATTCAGATGATTTTACGAAATGGCAAGAGGAGGTGAGATGGGCAGAATCTGAAGCAGAGGCAATAACATCTGAAGAAAAAGAAAAATTGGAGCTTTTTCCTGATGGAAATGGTACAAAAGATGATGGTAGGACACAAGCAGGTGATGTAGAAGAAGGCTTTAATGCCCCACCAGATGGGAAGGAAGAGTTCACGGATGATGATGGAATTGTCTATAAATGGGAGCGCACTCTCAGGAATTGGGTTCCCCAGGTAGAATCTTTAAAAAATTTTCTTTTCTGCATTCACAAATGAAGAATACTTTTTATCATGGCAAATATGACGACGTTTTTTTTTCTCTAAATATAAATAGCTTTTGGGCTGTTTGTATTGCAAAGCTTGTTTTTGATTAGCTTGATAATTATTATCCCAGAAAACAAAGCTAGAAAATATACTTCTGTTAGCATAATTTGCTTTTGGAGGTTTTCTAGCTTTCATTACAAATTAAACCACTGGGCATATATAGCTTTGTTATTCTTTTTTATGAAGGCAAATTGATCATATAGATGTTACTAGAAGATGATGTTTCAATTAATATTCAATATTCATACAGAAAACACCATAACAACATGACATATAATGTGAATGAGCACACTAGCTATGAAACATTTCTTTTCTTTTCTTTTTGAAAAACTTTTTAATTTCTAACAAGCCTATTTTAGCATGTAGGTATGATGGCATTTTTTTGCTTAATTTTGTATACTAATCCATTTTGTAAAACTGGGGGCAAGGTGTTCGAGCCAGAACTAGATAATTATACGATGAACAAAACTTTTGTAGAACTTTAAGCAGAACATAGTGGTGTTTCAGATCTGCATACCTGTTGGGATTGAACCACATGCTCTAACTAACTGAGCAATGCCTAACTGATATTTTGTAAAATTGATTAAGTCTGTTGCTAGGTGCATCCAGCTTCATTCAATGCTTTTTATGATCAGGCAACATATTTTATTATTCTTCATTTCATTTTTTTAAAAAATAAAATTTGGCGTATTTAACTGCATGTTCAAGAGTTCTGGCATCTTTTTTCGGTTTTGAATTATTGTTATATCTATAACATTTCCATGCAAATCTTTATACATTGAGTCAAATTAGGGCATTCTAAACAATTGTGATGCAATCTTGAAGTTATTTTGGAGTCTGATTTTTTTTAAAGGGAAAGTTCAACCATTGAATCTGATGATCATGTGAATCGTTTTTCATTTCTGGGAGTGCCTAGTAGGCTAGGCAGGCATTTAAATGGGTAGTCTTCATGGCTGGTTGTCACCTGATACCTATTTGAATGTACAATTCCCCTCAGTTTTGATGTGTTGACTTGAATTTTCAATTCTATGGTTCTAAGAAGAAAGCTTTAAAGTTTAAGCAAAGTTTTGTTGGCATGTACGTAGTGGCCTTGAAGAGAAGATATCAAAATATAGGTTTCATACTTGAACTTAGGGAAGTGGGGGAATCAGGTAAATGGGTCAAAGTTAAAAAATTGTGGTGCTCTTTTTGGCTGAAATGTGGCTTATCCTGAAAAATGAAGTGCTAACAAAGATAATGTCTACCAAAGAAATATTGTATGCAATTGGTGTAGCTAAGGAAAGTAGGGTGGATAGAGACAGTGAAAACTAGGTTCAAAGAAAAATCTCCAGACTCTGACAAAATGTAGCAAGTGAATAAATATTAGTATATTTCAAGGAGGCAATTTGGCTATTGTGATAAATGTAATAATGTTAGCCCTGATTTCAATAATGAAATAGTGGGGGTATAAAATCTCAGTATAGTTGGCATCAGGTGCAGGCAAGGCAACTTGCAGAAGGAAGATTCAATGGATGTGGTTGATTGTGGTCAGTGTGAGTTCATTATAATGTTAGCACAACATATTAGTGCAATGAATTCAAAACTAACTGCACATCCAAAGGCATTATGGAAGGCAAGGAACTAAAAGTAAGTCTCAATCCCATATCAAACTGGGGAAAATGGTAGGCAACCAATTCCTTTATCCTTTATCTTAATTGATACATGTGTTTGCTTTCAAGCTAACCCAAAGTTCACTGGACCCGGACATATTCTCCAATTGCCTAGATACCTTCAGAAAAGTATCTGAAGGTATCTAGGCAACCAATTCAGTGTGAGTTCATTGTGGTCAGAGAAATTTTGGACAAGAGGGATACTGCATCTGGTTCAACTGATAAAGATTCAAAACAAAACTTGAAATGAAAACAAAAGGATGATACAAAGGAGAAGGTAAATTTTCAGTTCTCCAAATATGCATTATTTTCATTTAGTTTCTGTTCTGAGAATAGGTTTTGTGCAGTAACCTACAAAAGAACCAGATTCATGGTTTGATTTGAAGGTGAACACTCATATTTATGTGACGGGGCTTCCTGAAGATGTAACTGTTGAGGAGGTATGTAGTATGCCTTTATGTTTTCATTATCTTTCAACTGCTTAAATTTGCATGCACTATGTGTACTTTTGATTCCATGGTTTTAGTGGTATAGCTACATGGAAGATTTATTTTCAATATAGTAAAAACATGGGATGTAATTCAGCCTAAAACAATTTCGGGCAAAAGAATTACTCACAAAGTTTCTGTTACAAATATCACAAGTTGTACAATGCAAAATTATGAAATATTGGCAGAATTAAGAGTTTCACATCTTCAAACCAGAGATTACAAGCTGTTACTTCCATACAGCAACCCTTAAAGAGTGATCTGATACTCTCAACTCACTGCCTGCTGCAAATCCTAAGTTGACATTAAATAAACATATCTTGGTTATAATAATGGAGTCAACACACAATTAACTTTGACATATCTTCACTCTTTCTCTAAGAATATGTTTTAGAAATCTAACAATAACTATTAAAAAAATCTAAAAACTAAACTTAACCATTTTAGAAAAGTGAAGTATAACTCAAGTCAACCTTGTCTTCATATCTCTAACATTTCAAAATCTGGGTTTGTCTCTGCCTTAAATAAAAAAGCATTTACCTAGTTTGTTGTATTGTTTCTTAGCTAACATCATTAAGGTATATGATGATTTTAGTATTCTTTTCATTTCAATGCCTTAGCAAATTTGGTTTTGGTTTATTTTTGTTTGGGCCCATGAACTATAACAAAATTTTTGATTAGAAACACATATTAGCACAACAGATTAGTGCAATGAATTCAAAACTAACTGCACATCCAAAGGCATAATAGAAGGCAAGGAACTAAAAGTAAGTCCCAATCCCATATCAAACTGGGGAAAATGGTAGGCAACCAATTCCTTTATCCTTTATCTTAATTGATACATGTGTTTGCTTTCAAGCTAACCCAAAGTTCACTGGACCCGGACATATTCTCCAATTGCCTAGATACCTTCAGAAAAGTCTAGTGGTATATAATGTACGGATTTCTATCTACTCTAACAATTTCATTGTAGTCTTGCTAACTGGTGGCTTTTCTGAGAACATTGTGCTATTCATAATTTAAGCATCATCATCATATCAACTAAATTTTATATGCTTTACAAGCCCTTTAGCTTGTGAGAAGCTGATCTCATTGGCTTAGACTGAGCTAAGATACCAATTATAATAAGTAAGCAGTTGCAGAACTAAATACAGAAAGCAATGTGTTAGATGCACATATGAATTATTCTGAATGATAGGCCTAACTCTGGTGGTGCGAACATATAGGTGACTGAATTTTTATCTAATGTTGACTCTTTTCTCTGATATGTACTCCACATCCTAGTACCAAATATGTTTAGATATCTTGTTCTACTTATCCTTATCCCTTCTTATTGTGCTAGGAAATTTATTTATGGGATGCCTCTGTGCAGAGTTATGGTAATACACTAATGTACTTATGAACTATGAAGAGCATAAAGCAAGCCCATGCAAGTAAAAAGGTGCTATATACTTCTGTTGTGCTGTTGTACTTACAAACGTTGAATCTGGAGATCTATGGGTGAGAGCATCAAGTTGTATCTCAGGGAGCAAGATCTTGTATCATGCTGAACAACTGCTGTGAAAGCACACAAAACAACCTTCATGGAGATGTCATCCATTTATTGGCAACAAATGACTGAGAATCATCATAATTTTTGAAAACCTGATGAGAGAACACTTTTGGCAAATGGAATTAAAGCTGTCCTTTTCACAGTTGCTCTACGATGCCTCTATATGTAATGTCAATTATTGTTTATAACACTTTGGAATCCACTAGTGGGAAAATAGTATGAGAGGATGTTCATAGCATGTCTTAATCTTGTGGTATAAATTGACGAGGGTAAATTCACTGTGCATGGCATTAAATTTATGAAAAGATTTTTGCTGTTTCATGAAGATGGTTTGTTTTTGTTTTTGTTTTCTTTCTTTAAGAAGATTTTTTTACTTGTGTTTTCTTGCTAGTTCTTTAGTTCTTTAAAAAAGTGAAAGATACTTTTATTTATATTTTTTTTGGGAAATTTGAAATATACTTTTTATGAATGATTTTTGATTATTTAAGATGACACCAAAAAACTGGAACATTAAATTTTATGTTGAATTTTAACAGGCATATGTGATTTTGTGGACTAATTTTGCTGATAAGGGGATAATTAGGCTTCTTTTAATTTGAAAAATTGTATAGACGCAGGGATAGCTTATTAGTTTGGATTCTGTCTGTTCAAAATATCAGAAA
>MNCI01020350.1:118830-133378 GCA_015680685.1 Gnetum montanum | reverse complement strand
CGGCATTATATAACTCAATTTATAACTCAACTTTCAGATGAGTTTTCAATGCTCATAAATGAAAAATCAGTTTGTTCTCAAATGGATTGAAATCCTTGAGTGCTCAAATTTATCACTAAGAATGGATCTTGAGGATGAAGAAAGCTGAAATCAAAACTTTAATTATGAAGATGTCTTGGTTTTTGAACCTAAGAATGAAGAAGAAGAAAAGGCTTGAAGGTTCTAGGACATAGCATGAAACGGAAGGAAAGACTAAAGAAGTTGTTAGTTTGAAGGTTCTTGACAAGGGATCACTTGCTTAGAATAGAGAATCAGAAACTAGGGCACCCAACTAAGTGATCAACAGTGCTATGGAACATATAGTTCCATGGAAAATTGTGATCACTATGCATTGTCTACTAGTCCCATTAGTGGAATCTCATTATTCTTGTTTTCAATATTCTATATCAGTAGTAATTGGAGTTTTTTTAATCCCTACAAATATTAGTAGATATTATTTTGCGAATAGTCCCTATGGCTTTGATTGAAAAATAAGCATTTGCTTATTATAGAGATGGTGTGATTTGTATGTGTGTTTGCATTTTTTTTGCTATTTATAATATTCAAGTTTAATAAAAAAATTCTTTGATTATAAAGAAAAAAATAAATAAAAGCTTATGCTTAGTGAATGTGAGTTTTAGAAGCAACTCTCTCTATCATGTATTCCCAATTAAAGCACCCTTAAANTTCAAAGAGTCTTTCTTTTTGAAAGGGATGGCTAGAAATTGCTGATAAAGAGAATACTCTATGTCTCGCATTGTAACCTAAGAAGCTATCTAAGATGAGAGTCTCATGTCCGATTTTGAAGCAGAGATCTTTCTCTTTGAATTAATCGAGGGAATGAATGACTAAATGTCAACACAATTAGAAGAAGAATATGTGAAAGCTCTTTAAAACTAACCATGTTTTAGGAAATAGATTCTTATTATCAAAGCTATATACTTTATAATATAGGTCTTGTGCATATGAGTAATGGGGAACATGTTTCAGGCATGAGAACGAAATCTAATCTTATCACAAGCTCTTAATAATACAACCTTGATTTGCCATTAATTGCCTCTATGCGCACAATAGAATTAGTTAGTTAATGCCTAAAGGAGAGAGGTTTTCTACATATAGATCATTGCTCTTTTCCAAGTAATGATTGCATCCTTATTAAGTTGTAGTTAATAAAAAAAATCCTTTTTAAATATTTGAGTGGATAAAAAAACTTTATATTCCATGGAGAAGATATTTCAAAATCTAAGGTGAAAAGTACAATTAGGATCACTTTTGTTTTCTGGGATTGATACAATTTTAAATTTGCTTGCAAAAAATGTGACATTTACTCATGTAATAGGGTATATTAATTAAAAAAATATTATGCAGTGGTGTAGTATTAGATCCTAAAGAGACTATTTTATTGAGAAAAGTTTGTTTTTTCTAAATTCTAAGCCTTAAGCTAGCAGGGTTTTTTCCCTAAAAAATATTTGATTTCTCATGAAGCTCTTGTAAATATATATAGAATTTTCAGATTTGTTAAGGGGGAAAAATTGTTATTACAAATAACTGCCATTACATGGAACAATAAATAACTGAAGTACTAAGCTTTTAGGAAAAACTATTCGAGAAATTTCCCTAACAAAGCACTAGGGTTCTACCTAAGAGAAAACAATTATAAGTAAGCTCAATCATTCTTGCACACTAAGTGAACATCAATCTTCTAAAGAAGCTTGTTCAAGAGTTCACAAAGATTGGAGTCAAACTATAGCTTATAAGTTAAATGATTTGTTACCCCAAGAGCATGGATGTGTAGTGCAATAAAGCCCCAAGTAAAAAATGAAGCTCTCGATGAAAAAAATGTTCAAGAAAATACCCAAGAAATAGTAGGAAGGTTTTGTTTAAGTAAAGGTTCAAGGGTTGATTCACAATTATGAGGATTTCTCATTGAAAAAAAGGCTCAAAGATTATTAATTCAGCTAGATATACAACTTACCAATGGGCTCATCTATTCGACCTTAGTAGAATTAATTTGAAGAATCAAATTTTGGTTCTACAAGATGGCTCATTGCCACATTAGCATTAAAATAATCAGATTAAGCTTATGGAGTTAAGGTCAAAATCATAATAGATTATGTTTTACATCACCTTTAAATAAAATAGGCACTTATTAGTACAAAGAATTTCTAACTAATGATATGATTTAGCTTGTTTTTATTTCTACAAGAAAAGCTACCACATCAACTAATAAACTTGAGCCAATATGATAAGACATCATATGGAATTAGAGCTTGAATTCAATATAGCTTAAAAAGAAGAATTGGATTTTAATGGGAAGCTGGTAGAACCCAAAATTAGTTCTATGAGTAAGCTTGATTTTAGATTTGTCATGTCAGCTAATGATGAGTTAGTATTTGTATAAATGCCTAGATATGAAAAGCTTAAGGCTTAATTCTACAAAGCTTAAATGAAGCATGCCAATCCACATCATTATGAGGTTCATTGATGAAGATTAGTAGAACCAAAAATTGGTTCTACAAACAAAGTTAGTATTATGTGCCACATAAATTGAGTAAGAAAAGCTCAATCGGTAGAACCAAAAATTAGTTCTACAAAGAGAAGTAAATTTGATTCTACAAAGAAAGCTCATGTTTTCTTTTGCCACATTATATTTGAAAGAGAAAAGCTTAGTAGAACCAAAAATTGGTTCTACAAGAAAGCTCGAAAATGATCTCATGGGTTAATAGAACCAAATATTATTTCTACAAGCAAGCTTGTTTTTAGTTCTACCATGTTAGTAAGTCACGATTTAGCAATTGCAAGTGTTTTTAAAAAAAGAGTTAGATTCTATGAAGGAAAGAACTCGGCCACATCATCATAAGCCACATTATCTCTAAATATAGGAAAAGGTTTGTAGAATTGAAGCATGGTTCTACAAGGAAGTTTGAAACCGATTTCATAAGCCACCTCAACTCTTGATATAAAACAAGCTTGTAGAAATAAAAAAGAGTAGTTATACTAAAAAGTGCTAATCGGTTCTACGAGTCATGTTAGCATGACAAGTTAACAAGCTCATAGAACCAAATATTAGTTTTACAAAAAAGCTTAAAGATGGTTCTACAAGCAAAGCTATCTCATTTGCCACGTAGGCTCAGAAAAATAGCATGGTTTGTTCTACAAAAGAGTTTGTTTTTAGTTCTACAAACCATGTTAGTACTTGATACAAAAGATCTTTGTAGAATCAAGAAGAGGTTCCATGGTGAGGGTTTTAGCATTAATTTGAAGCAACAAGGGGTTGAGCATTGATATTATGTGTGATGCTACAAGATTCAGTAGGTGATCTTTCAATCAGAACCACCACTTCTTTGTCATTCTATGAATTGCTCGATGATTTATATAAATCTATTACTTAGGAAATATCTTGAAGGGATGTTTTTGTGCAAATTCTAGGTTATTTACCTTGTTCCTTAAGTGTTTGGAATCATATAAATGTGGTTTAAAAAGATTGAGGTTTAGATGCTATCCATGCTTGTTATTTGTCAAAGTCATTTTGCTGGTAGAATTTGTTGATTTGACTATGGTTTCTAAGGTCATTGATATCAGTGTTTTCTATCATCGTCATGCTTTATTAATTATTTTAAAGTGGACTTTCTCTTTTAATCTAACATCTCCTAAAGTTTGAAAGGTTTCGGATTTTGTTGAATTGTTAAATCTCCCATTAATAATTTATTTAATAATAATAAAGTAAATTGCATTAAGGTAAATTGTTGGAAAGTAAAGCTAAACTAATCCAAGTGTTGCAATGAATGAAAGAAATCTTGATTTTATTGTCATTCATGCAACTATGTCCAGTTACATGTTGCATTCAAATAAAATGCTATACAATCACTTCAACTCACACTATGTGCACTTACAGGAAAAAAATTGTCTAACTTCTATGGAAGGAAATTGCAAGAGTTTAGGTAAGGTAACGATCGAATGATGCCATAAATGTGAGGGGTATGTGCATTTATATATGCAATGCCTACATCAGTGCTCATGTACTTGCATCATTGCATCTTGAGATCCATCGATGGGGCTACATTGATGGGCTTGCATTGACATAGTCATCTTATGATGTTTCATCACTATTTCGTGACTTCATCACTATTCTGTAACTTCATCACATATTATTATGAATTTTCCTTATTGAACATTTACCAGAGTGGACCATAGGTTGTGGTCATTGTACCACAAGATCATCATGACTCGTAGTGAAATTATCTTCAAAGAATTTTGTAACATTAAGTGACAACAAGTTGTGATTGAAGATTTATATCAACCATGAGGTTACCATGAATTGTGGTGATCTACCACAAGTTAACCATGGGTCATGGTCTAAGGGAAATTGATTTCTCCAGTACCATGAGTGATGGTGGATTCATGGTCTAAAAACTTGCAATACCATGACTTCACTATGAGTTGTCATCAAATTGATTTTTGTAGATATCTTGAATTTGAATGAAATTTATGTATGTAATTTTGCCATGAAATGCTCTACTATTTGGAATGGAGAAATCATAGTTTTTTCCTTGATAAAAATGGGAGATTGAATCAAACTTATACGTGACCTTTGAACTTCTAGATTAGATGAACTTCTTGTTGGAGACCTATAATAAATTGAAACTAAAGTGTGATAATATGAATGCTAGATTAAATGTTGTACTTGTTGAGTCTAGATGATGGATAAAAGTGATGGCTGTTGAGAAGGTTGACTTGAATTAATAAATTGTCATTGAAAACTAGTTTGATAATAATGAAGATTGTTAATGATATGCAAACAATGGCTTTTTAGAACATCAACAGTTGCAATAGCAAGGTAATTCTTAGAGTAAATTTGTAATTAAAGATTTATTGCTATAAAACTAATCAGAACATCCATGTATGACTTTACAATTTATAGGAAATGGCTAGGGCCATACTTAGGGAATTTGAGAAGACATTCCTCATAATAAAAAATATGAAATTTAAGCAAAATAAAGGTGAGGTGGGGGGAAAATAAACTATATCTATCTATCAACTTAAAAAAATAAAATAAAAATTTTGACTTAAAAACCTTTATCTTCGTGCACATAGTGAAATTGTACATTATTATTAACATACTTTTCTCAAGTAGGAAATGAGCTTGATTGAAGTCCCCCATAATAATCACTAGAGTATTAGCTAGGAGGATCCCAAAATGGAACAAAGAGTCTCCATGCACTTAGTATGATTTTGATTGCATTAGAAAGTAGCTATAATACAATTGAATACATTATCCATAATCATAATATGAGCTTGATTAAAATGTAAATTAGTAAAGTTCACTGAGAAAGAATTACAAGTCTACTTTTGTGACCTTCAGTTAGCATAGAGATGAAGTGTCATCTAGCCCAATATAATATAGAAGATATTTCTTGTTGGTGTAGCTTGATTTATTAAAGAAGAACATAGTTAACATGTTCTTTTCAAGATAACTCTAGGAGTACTATGTTCTTAAAAGGGTTACGCATTACCCAATTGTTCCAGCTTAAAATAATCATAATTGATTATGACCTTACATCCTTGTGCTTCATCTAAGCTTTTATGATAGCTTACTTGGGTTTCCTAGATTTCGAGGGTGCCCTAGTTTCCTAAGTTATAGATTTTAATTATGTATCTTGAATATTACTGAAATTGAGATTGAAATTTTTACTTATGTCCATTGAGACTCTTTGGATCTATTGAACCAATTAATGGAATTTTATAAAAAATTTATAACTTAGTGTTGCTTAGTAGAATCAAACCTATGACTTGGAGTTGCCAAGCCAAGATCCTTACCATGAGGCCAATATCTCATTGAATATTACATGAAAAGATAAATTGCACAATATAAACATTAAAGAAAGATTAGAGTAGCTTTTATATTATATAAGCTATAGTTTGACCATGTCTAGATAAATTAGATAATGAATTTATTAAAAAAAGTTACCATAGGAAAGCCCACCAAAAAAATATAGGAAAAACAATTAAAAACAACATGACAAAAATTAAAGATAAATAACGATGTAGTTTTTTATTTAAATTAATAAATGAATTGGTCATGTCAAAAAAGAAAAAAAAAATTAAGTAATGAACCTGCGGGAAAAAAGATTACCACGTTGCCATTAAAGACAAAAACAATGATAAAAAAAACTAATGCATGGAAGAACATTTGGACTTACAATGTCAGGCTCCTTCCTGAAAACCTCGCAGCCAACTACCATGTACCTGGGGTAATCATCTTTGGAGTTGCTGCAGTCAATTCATGGACTGAAATCATTCGAAATTGCATTACTTGAATTCCTGTTACAAAATCATTTTGAACTGGAATTGTCATTTTCTCCGGCAGAACCAATTCACGAACTCGTGCCGTGTCGATTAATGCGTGAGACCGCCATTGACTGGACTTGCAATATTGGCCGCGGCATCTGCAACGACTTCCGCGGTCAAGCATACTGCTGTTCCCTTTTCTTTCAAATTTATCCACAGCCATTCCAAACTCCGAGTTTCAGCAATGGACAAAAGCAATATCAAAAGAATTTTACAAGTAGCAGCACAATATTCAAACCAATAAACGTATGGTGGGACAAGGGCTACGTCTGTCTTTTCATGGTTTCACACAAACTCTGCGAATTTTCCGCACTCAGGTCATTAAGATTGGTCAAAATTGGTAGCTGTCCAAGTCTTTGAAAACTGATATCAGAAATTTCGCCGATGGCAGGGATAACAAAGGTCCTGTGTGTTAGACAGAGCCTGCAGTTTCAGGTATATAAAAAAGCACAGGGTGGAACAAAGCATGTTGCAGAGCTGCAGGGAGGAGAAATCTAGTGAGGAACAGCAGCAGAAGAAGATGATGTGAAGCTGGAGTTGCAGAAAGAGAAAGAGGGGTCATCAGTTTCAGCCTTTCAGATTCAGGATCAGCAGCAGCAGCAACAGTTTCAGAAATCAGGACCATGAAGGGCACCAGGTACCCTTCCTGCGTTTTGGGTTTTCTTGTTGTTGTGTTATTTGTTCTGTGGAATGGAGAGTCTGTGAAATGCCTTAATGCTCAGCAGCACCAGGTAATGGAAAGCCTGTTGAGTTTCTCGTCCGTGTGGAAACAGCAAACTAGAAATGTTAGCTCGGATCCATGTCGCTGGCCTGGTGTAACTTGTGTAAATGATTCGGTTTCTGCTGTCAATGTTTCGGGTCTTCAATTTACGGGCAGTGCCTGGAAAAGCTTTTGCCAGTTAGATGGTCTTCGAGTTCTTGATGTTTCGCACAATCAGTTGTCTTCGCCCTTTGATAGTGATTTTGAGAATTGTCGAAGTCTAATAGTGTTGAATATGAGTGATAATGGATTAGCAGCTCCTTTTCCCTTTCTGCAGCCATCGACAGAACTCCAGAGTCTTGATGCATCGCTGAATTCGTTCTCTGGTGTTTTTGGGCCACAGATTAAGGGGCTTGTTGAGCTCAAGGAGCTGATTCTGAAACGCAACGGTTTGAGTGGAGGAATCAGGGATGAGATTTTTAGTTGCAAAAATTTGACCTCTCTGGACCTTTCTGAAAACAAATTTCAAGGGCACATTCCAGAGAGTATCGGGAACTTTTCGAGGTTGGAAGGGTTGGCTTTGTCTTCGAATATGTTTTCTGGGAAGATTCCTGTAACAGTGGGTAGTCTTGTGAACTTAAGGCACTTTGATGCAAGTGAAAATGACCTTGTGGGAAGTGTGCCCGAGCAGTTAGCTTCACTGTCAAAACTGCAGCGGCTTTCATTGAACTCTAATAAATTAAGTGGCACTGTCCCTACAAAGATCTTTAGTATAAAAGGTTTGTTGTTTCTGGATTTAGGAAACAATCAGCTTCAAGGATCTATACCAGGCGAAATTTCATCCAAGCTGCAAAGGTTAGATATTAGTAATAACCGTTTCCAAGGGGCTATCCCAGATGGTATTGGGAGTTTGCATGATCTAAATGCCTTGATCATGAATGACAACTTATTGGAGGGTCATGTTCCGGCGCAGTTGAGCAATTGTTCCAGCCTTTCCTTACTGGATCTGACCAATAACAAGTTCTGGGGGCCTTTGCCGGCTCAATTGGCACAGATGGAGAAGTTGCAGGTTTTAAAGCTGGGAGGAAATAATTTCAGTGGCAGTATACTAAAAAACATTTCTTCTCTAGCCAACTTAACCTACCTGGATTTGAGTGACAACTCGTTTCATGAAGAATTACCTCCAGAAATTTTTTATCTTCAGAAACTGCAAAATTTGCTTCTACAGAACAACAGACTGTCTGGGGTTATTCCTGCCAGTGTGAAAAATTGCCGTGCGTTGTTGCAGCTAGAGATAGGCGGTAACAATCTTAACGGAACCATCCCAAGTGAAATTGGTCAACTTAAAAATTTGCAGATTTCTCTAAACCTCAGCCGCAACTCGCTGGAAAATGTTATTCCAACCTCTATTCTTCTTCTTAGTTCTCTTGAGGTTTTGGATCTTTCCTACAATAAGTTGAACGGCAGCTGTAGTTTATTGTTTCAGATGAACAGTCTTGTAGTGTTGAATGTTTCAAATAACAATTTAACGGGGAGCATTCCAAGATACAGACAGACACTAACAGCAGTATTCTCTGGAAATCCATTCATTTGTTATTATAATTCATGCCCCTCTGTTAGTACAGGGAGTAGTGATACAAAACCACGGGTAATAGGAATCTCAATTGGTGTCACTGTTTTTGCATTTTTGGTAATTGTACTAACCGTGGTTCTCTGCAAAATCTATGTCATCAATGGAAATGCAAGGTCAAAGTCCCAAAGATTAGTGAAAATAAAAGGACACCTTATTTCGTCTGATGTTACCCACAAGGAAAATCTTGATTTTCAAAAGGCTTTTGCAGACACCTATGATCCAGCAAATCTTGTCTTGAAGAGCAAGTTTTGTACTTACTATAAGTCCAGAATGGCTTCTGGAACCAGTTACCTGGTGAAAAAGCTGAACTGCCCAGAAAATATGCTTGTTTCCAAAAAGTATGAGAATCTAGGTGTAGAGCTCGAAAGTCAGGACAGGGTATTGAAGCATTCCAACATTATGACACCTCTTGCTTATGCATTGCATGTGGACTGTGCCTTCCTCTTCTACGAATACAAGTACAAAGGAACACTTTCAGAGTTTCTTCATGGGAATAATGTTGCTGTTCTGGAATGGTCCTCTCGCAAGAGCCTTGCCATGGGAGTTGCACAAGGCGTAGCTTTTCTGCATTCATGTGAACAACCTGTTATTCATCTTGATCTCACTACGCAGAACATTTTTCTCAAATCTGCAACTGAAGCACTGATAGGAGACACTGAACTATGCAGGATAATTGATCCATCCAAGAGCACGGCTACCGTCTCAGCCGTAGCTGGTTCAGTTGGGTACATCCCTCCAGGTACTATTTTACTCTGAATTCCTTTCTTCATACGAGAAAATCGAACTTTTTCCTGTAACAGCTTCCATTTCAATATAAATGTTTAAAATAAGTTAACAATTCATGTAGCCCAAAGTTTAAAAAGCTTAGGTACCCTGGACTTTGATTTCGTCTGTTTTCACATTTTTATCAAAATTGTCTTTGCCTACTAAATGGCTGTTCGAACACAGGCTAAGATCTCAGGATCTGGTAGTTTCTTTTTATGATATGGCTGGTAGATATTCATTGCAGGAAAGGAGCTTGAATTTGGGCATTCGATTTTGCCTGCTACAGCGTTAATGATGTTTGTGCTACCCATCAATCTTTTACAAATTATCCTGATTGATTAAGCAATTTAGGTCACTGTAGGCATAACAAACGGATTCTGATTCCCCTGTTGCAAAAGAATTGTCATCATCCTAGGACCTAATAAAATGAAGTTAGCTATATGAGTTCTCTTCCATGTAAGAAAATGATGTCACACAATGAGGTCTATAGCTGGATCTTTATTTATTTGCAATTTCTTCCATAGTTAGATTGTTATTTATTTGCAATTTCTTTAGATAATTTTCAATTGATTTTTTACCATGTTTTTAATTTTCCTTTGAGTGTCTTTTCTGAAACAATGATGTAACAACCGTTTTTAATAAGCTCAGTCTTAGATCAAGGTCAACAGATTAGTAAAATACGATTACATGTGATAGATTAAAAGAAATCCATTGTTGGAATTGGCGTTTCTTATAAAGTGTCATTCACTTTTGATCTGTTTTCCAGCGTTGTTATATTGGGAGTTTGTTAAACTAATGGTTTATCTTTTATATGTATTTCAGATGCTTACCTGAATTTCTCATAGTATAATGTTATCAGCATACTTCATTTTACTGCTTGTGTACTTTCCTTTTCAACATAATTAATTTTATTTTATTTTTGTTTTGTGCAGAGTATGCATACACAATGAAAGTAACTGCTCCAGGTAACGTTTACAGCTTTGGGGTTGTCCTGTTAGAGATACTAACAGGAAAACCTCCCATTACTGGTGGTACCGACCTTGCCAAATGGGTCCAATCAGCTATTATGGAATATAAATCATGGGATATTATTTTTGATTCGAAGATCCGAGATTCAGGCGTAGTTAAACAAGAGATGACATCAATGTTGAAAGTGGCACTTAAATGCATCAATGATGCTCCAACTTCTAGGCCTGATATGAATGCTGTGGTGCAGATGCTTGCAATAGAAGTTTAATTTATTAGTCTTGTTGACTTCATATAATAGCTTCTTCTGCACATTGAACGTTATGAATTTCAGGTATGGGCTTAAATATCACAGAGCTGAGTGCCATGAAAGGTTAATGTTTTGATTGGGTTCTTAAAGGAGCTCGTCAATTGTTATGCTGCATATGATATGGGAAGCGTGCACTTTGGAGAAGCAGAAAGTCTGGCTTGGCTAAGAGTTTTATCAATTCAAGATTTTGAATTCTATAAGCTATAAATAGTTGCAGAACTTGGTTCCTTTTTGATATTTCTTAAGCATCTTCCGTCATCACTACTTTCAATCAATATAGTTCATGTTTTGTGTCTTTTCAAAATGACAAGCGTCTGTACATCCAAAAAATAGGGTTCATCGCACTAATGAATACATAAATATCAGGATGGTTTTAAAGAATTCTCTTTGATGTATATTGCACTATGCCTCAATTTGCATTTTCCAAGATTTGAATCGAAAGAATATAATGTACTTCTATTGAATCTTGTTTAATTTCTTAATTTTAAATTTTCTATACCTTTCTTTGCCAAATTCATGTTTGATAAATAAAAAGTATGTGGATAGGAAAACGTTCACAGCATTCCAAAGAGGCAAATACTGATGACAAAGGACAGGCTTTTCTGTGAGTGTCTTAATCACAGCAACAGAGTATTCAAAAGTTAACCCCTACATATGGATGCTTTATGAATCTACCGTTGCAAAGCTGAAGCAGGCTTGTTGGTGTTTGAAGCGTTTGATTTGAGTCATTTTTATGAAATCCAATGAGAACTTTGGAAGGCATTTTTATTTGTTTTCAAAGACAAATTGATGAACCAGGATTTACAGGTCCTTAATCACGCTAGATATGAATGATGGAAGATACTCGTTAATGTGCAAATGAAATTGTACAGATGATTGAAGTAAAGCTTCCAGGCACAAGCTTATCGTTATAATTATCCTTGCCCTGCCCAATGAAATGGAGTCGGCAAGCCTCTGAATTCATGCATATATTCATTATAATAGAAAATGCCTACTAATTGGCAATAAAATTTTAAAGTTGCATCATCTTGCGTTAGGGAAGGGATGAGCTATTTACCCGTTTGTCAAGCTTCTGGCGCGAAGCATTGCAGCCATTTTAAACAATACTGGAGCTAGCAACCCAGTTGAAAGACTTGAGAAGGAACAGAGCCAGTCTAGCCCCACTTCCGGGAGGAACATTTTTATTGTCGTTTGATATAACATTGTATTGGTGTCATCTTAACTCTTCGTTTCCTCCTTCCACATAATCTAAGAAATGCCTCTCCTCCTGGATAATTCAAAAAGATGGGTGTATTTGGTTCCGTTTATCTATGGACTGAACGTATGCAAAATGGGGTTCTTCAATTGAAGACTCTGGTTTCGCTAGGATGTACTTCTGCCAGTGGTATTCAAATCCCAATGATTTAATATTAGGATTTAGAATCTATGGACTAAACATTTAAATGATTACAAGCATCAATAGATTTTTCTTGTCAAGAAGGTGATTACCAAGTTGTATGATTTTATAATGCTCAATATTTTTTAGAATACTGTAAAATAAAATTTGATTGTAATACTTTAGGATAGTAGATCTTCTATTACGCTATTCTATCAAACTTATATTTCTTTATAATATGGAATACTAGCCTGTCAAAAAGTATCAAGTTTAATGAATACATGTGATAGAGATCTATATTCTAATGTGGATGTTGCATGTGACTGAAAGATAATCGAATCCACAACTCTCTTGTTAGCGGACGTTAGAATTAGCATCTCTATACGAGAAGATAAGGGAAAGTCATCTGAAATGGTTTGGTTATCTGTGAAGAAGACTCAAGAATGCTCTTATTAAAAGAGGTTGTAGGGGGTGGGGGTACAAGTGAGGGAGGAGATAGTTTGTGCATGTTGGAACCTGGATCAAGCAATGAGTACCACTTATCCATCAAGAAGGAAGCCTACAACATAAGAGAATTTGTAGAAGTTATGTAGATGCCTATGGGAGAAACATCTATGATCCCAATAAGGACAAGCAAGTAAACAAACAACACTATAGATAATTGATTGGTAGGTAATGATGATGTATCTATAGTGGATACGTCACCCCTAGATCCCTCACAATTTGGTACAAGGTTTGGCATGGAGCTGTGCTCATACTATCTAGTCTAGCCTATTTATGTATTTGCGACTACCACATAATCAAGCTCACATAGTTCTCCATGTAGAGAGGGGTAACAAAGAGGTAGAAAGAGGGGGAAATAGGGTGGAGCCCCATTGTTTCTTAAAATCGCCAAGCCAAAGTGGTTTTCCTAACACTTACCACAAATAGATAAATCAAAATGTTCCATAGTCCTTGGACCATAGGAAAGGACTAAGGGAATTGTTGAACCTAAGACCTTGCTTATAATTCTTCTTTGCACAAAAGCAGCAATGGCCTCAAAGTAGAGCTTAGGATAAGCTTCAAAAGTGCACTTCTTATACAAATTTGAAATTTGTCAAGTTTAGGAAGTAATTCATCTCAATTGACACCAAGTTTGAAAGAAGGTACCAACCTTGAAAACTTGTTACATTCTTCCAACAAATGTTTCACATGAAATGCAAAAGACACTTTATAAAGTTAAGAAATTGCTCTTACTCAATGACGAGAGGGATAAGGCTAACCTTAAGGATTAGTGTCACAAAGACATCCCTCAGATCCACTTCTTATGGGGCTTAAGAAAATTATTCTTTTACATAGTCTCACACCTATGTAAGAGAGTTTGCTCTTCTTTCATAGTCTAGTTGAGGTTATCCAAATGGTAGCTTAGTGCCCATCAAGGATTTGTGTTTTTTTTTTTTGCAATTTATTTGAAGACTCGCCATGATTTATTTTTAGCCATGGCAATAGATTTGTGAGAGCTCATCTTAAAGAATGCATGCTCCATGGAAGTGATGTCTCAACAGGCAAACCCAAAATTTGTTAAAACCCTATGCTTCACTTCTAGCCTTGAAAGTCCATTCCAAACCTACTATTTTGAAATCATAATTCCATGCTAGTGGGAAAGAAGTAACATGAGGCCATCCTCCCAAGGAATGCCCATTAGATAACCAATTGTTTTGACCTTCCAGTCACAAGATTAACTAACCACATAATCCATATGACCACTATGAAGACACACTCATATCTATCTTGATGGAGAAGGCTAAATTTACTTGGAAAACTTCTCCAAGTTATAATAAAAACATGTTGTCATCCATTGTCATTTCAAAACATCATTAGTGATGAGAGCAGTTACTCTAATAATTAGAGTGGTTACTCAAATTATTAGAGCANATTAGAGCAGTTACTCTAATTATTAGAGTGGTTATTATTAGAGCGGCTATTCCTGGGTTACTCTTGGGCTTATAAATACAGTGCCCAAGTGCACAATAGAGAGGAATTCAGAAGGAGTCAAGAGCAAGTCTTGTAGCAGTCAAGTAGCAAAACTCTTGTAGAGTATTTTCCAAGTGCTTGCAGTAGAAGGTCGAAGTGTGGACGGATCTTTATTCGAGCATTGTGTACTTGA
Source organism: Gnetum montanum (assembly GCA_015680685.1). Classification (NCBI taxonomy): domain Eukaryota; kingdom Viridiplantae; phylum Streptophyta; class Gnetopsida; order Gnetales; family Gnetaceae; genus Gnetum; species Gnetum montanum. The sequence goes on along the minus strand of MNCI01020350.1, from coordinate 119,096 downwards.
GCACACCTTGTGTATGGCAATAAAGATGAGCTCTTTGATTCATCCTTGCAGCACTTGAGATTTTTTTTCTTACCCATTTCTTTTATTTTATTTTCTTATGCATTTATTTTATTTTATTTTATTTTATGCACTTTACATTTCTATTATTAGCACACACAGTACAATCACTTCAAGCATGCGTGTAACACTTGGTATCCTAATAACAATTAGCATTTGGTAATCCCAGTAGTGTTGTGCTGGTTCAGGATGTGTACAGCAAGTGAGAA
>MNCI01020350.1:71675-97947 GCA_015680685.1 Gnetum montanum | reverse complement strand
TTATTTAGGCTTTTAGGTTTGTATATGGTCATGGCCCCAAAAGAAAAGGTTTCAGTAATTATATAAGATCCCTTTCACAATGTTTGAAATTTTATTTTCAAAGGTACATGTGTGGGATTCCAGTAAAGAACCTTATCTCCCAGTTGGAATTTCACTTTCTGTATTCTTTGGTCATGTCATTGCTTGTTGAATACCTTATGCACTTCATTCAAAGATAGGGCCACCAGTAGGTTTTCATCTAGCATGTTGAGGTTGTTTAGTCTTTGTTTTTATGCTAGACTTAGGTCAATATTTAGGTCATAGGCTATTGAGAGTGTACAAAGCTCAAATTGAATTGGAAGTGTTGGAAGTTTTCTATACACTAGCTTGTAGGGAGAGTTGCCAATAGGGAGTTTCCATGTTGAGTGGTAGGCCCATAGGGCATTATTAAGTTTTGTGCTCCAATCTCTCCTATATTTGCTTATGGTCCTTGTTAGGATCTTTGTGATCTTCTGATTAGTTACCTTTTCTTAATTGTTGGCTTGGGGGATGATAGGGTGTTGTTAATTTATGTTCAACCCCCAAGCGTCGCATTAGATTTTTAAAAGTGATACTTGTAAAATAAGTTCCGTTGTCAGAAATCACTGCATGTGGCATCCCAAAAGTGTTTACAACATGTTGTTGTATAAATCTAGTAATAGTGGATGATGTATAATTGGTGATGGCTACTACTTCTACCAATTTTAAGCAGTAGTCAAGTGCTATGATGATATACACCTTTCCATTGGACATGGGTGTGATGGGATCCATGAAGTCAATGCCCCATATGATAAAGGACTCCAGTGGTTGAATCCATGATTGAGGACTTTCCATTCGAGCAGTCATCCCACCATCTCATTGATAATGTTCATAAGATTGAACAAACTAGTGGGTATCCCTAAATATTGTAGGCCAATAGTATCCTACCATCAAGATTTTTATGGCCATGTGTCTCCTACATGGTGGCCTCCACAAGGCCCTTCGTGAGCATCCTAGAGAATGCATAGTTGATCTTCATCAGGGTTACACTAGCAAATCAAGCCATCAGTGCACACCTTGTAGAAGTGTCCATTGATTTCCATGAAATATTTAGCCCGATGAAGAAATTTTTACTTCTTTCTAAAGTCAAGATCTTGTGGCATCTCCTAAGTGAGAACATAAATGAGAATGCCATAATACCATTTTGTTTCTGTGGGCACTTGGTCATTTATTGCTTTTGTAACGAGGAGTTCCTCTAGAAATTGATTAGAGAGTTGGCTCTCCTCCTCTTTGTTATCCCATCTTAATTGAGAGAGGTGGTAAATGACCACATTCTTAATCGCTTTTTGATCCACCATCATGAGATCAAATTCCTGAAAGATCATGAGCCACCGTATGATATGAGGGCTCATTGCTGGCTTGTTCATTAGGAAGTGAATGGCACTGTGATCTATGTGCACAAAAACTTTATAGCCAAGCACATAGTATTTGAACTTTTCAAAGGTATACACCACTGCCATTAGTTCTTTTTTAGTTGTGGTGTAATTTAACTTTCCATCCACAATGCTTTGGCTTGCACAGTGGATGTAATATGAACATTTTTTATTGTTCAACTATGTAAGCACAACTTCCAAAGCATAATTAGATGTGTCTGTCATTATATGAAATGGTCTAGACTAGTTTGGTGCTCATAGAATTGGAGTTTCTACAAGTTTTTCCTTCAACTAATGGAATGCATGTTCACATTTGCTAGTCCAGATGAATGGAGCATCTTTCTTCGTCAGCACAACCAATGGCTTTGCGATCTAAGAGAAATTTTCTATGAATCACTGGTAGTAGCTAGTATGTCTAAGGAATGATTTAACATCTTTGATTATCTTTGGTTGATGTGTAATTCCTTGAATGATCCTTATCTTTTTTGAATCTACCTCAATCCTTTCTTGTGAAATTCAGTGCCCTAACACAATGCCTTCTTGGAACATGAGGTGACTTTTTTGCTAGTTGAGCCACAAATTTATTTCCACACATCTTTTTAGTACTTGCTCAAGGTAGTTAAAGGATTTCTCAAACATAGCTCCATAGGTGGAGAAGTCATTCATGAAGACTTCCACACCACGACTGATTTGCTATTGGAAAATGCTAAGGACTTGGCATTGAAATGTTGTAGGGGCATTGCATAGACCGAATAACATCTTATAATATGCAAACGTCCCCTAGGGACTCATGAATGTTGTCTTGGCTTGATCTTTTGGCACAATTTGTATTTGGTTATAGCCACTCTAACCATCCAAGAAGCTATAATAGCAATGCTTGGATGTGGTGTCCAACACTTGATCCACAAATGACAATGGAAAATGATCTTTAAATGTTGCCATATTTAATAGCCTGAATTTGATGCAGACCCGCACTTGTCATCTTTCTTTGGCATAATCACGAGTGGGCTAACCCACTCATTATTCATGATGGGATAGATGAACCTTGCCTTAAGGAGTTGCTCTATTTCCTCCTTGATGATTTGCTTAAATTTGGGATTCAAGCACTTCTGTGACTACCTTCTTGGCTTCATGGTTGGGTTGGTGTAAATGTAAGGTTGGCATATCCTTTGATCAATTTTGTTAGCTTGGGATATGACCAAGCAAAGGCTATTGACCATTTGTTAATCACATTAAACAACGTTTCTCTTTATTTAGGAGAAAGTTTGACATTAATTATGACTAGTTTACCATTATTTAAAAATGCATATTCCATGCTAGCTGATAGAGTTTTCAGCTCTACTAGCTCTTGGTTAAAGTTATCAAGGATTTTCAACTCTTTCCAATAGGTATCATCATCTTCATCATTAAAGAGTTGGTGATGAACTTGCTCAAGTTCATCCATGATTTCAACATAAGCACATGTTAGGCTCTCAGTTGGTTCCATGCATAATGTGTTCTTTGAGTTAGCTATTAGCCACTGGGTGCCCTCTTATTTTTTGGTTGCTATGTATAGAAACTTTTGAATATCTATTTCTTGTGCACACTAATTGCATGCTTTGATGTATGTACTTTTAATGGATCAAATATTTTGGACACAATTGCACCCATTATTGCTATACATGATGCATGGAATATGTTTCTTCTCTAGCTTTCCAAATTCATTTTCCTTGGAGATTTATAAGGAGAGGTTCCTTATGCCCATATGTGCATCGACTGTGCTTAACCAAGCCCTTCCCATAATGATGGAAAAGTCACCTTTGCAATTTTCAACCTTGATCACTAGAGAATTAGCAAGATAGGATCACCCACTAACTATGATCACAATGACCTTTACTAATCCTAGAGGAATAGTAATTGATTAGTTTACCAATTCTAAACAGATGTTGCTTTTCTTGAGAGGTGGTACATGTCATGAGAGATGAGATTGACACTAGAACTAGAATTAAGAAGAGCCTTGCATGGCTGATGTCTAGAAATTTGCAAGTAAAGGAGAGGACTTCCTAGGTTAGATTTTTTCATGGGAACACTACCAGCCTTGATCCAATCGAAAAAACCATGAGTTAACGTCACAATACAGATCCAAGGTAGCATTTGATTTGAAGGGAACTTGAAGGTGTTTGATGTAAAGTATGAGGGTGTTGGAGATGCAAGGTGACCAATCACATTAAATTGTGAGGGTTTGAAAGGACTATTGGGTCGAAAAGGGTTGTTTCTTGGATAGATTATCTAAACCACTTGGCTAGAAAGCCAGTTGTGAATGTATTGCCCTCATAGCATTTCATTGTTGTGGCTATGAAGGAATTTCTTCCTACATGAATAGAGTAGGAGTTAATTAGGTTGAGGGTATAGGTATGTGTGGAGATAGATGTAGAGGGTGATATGGGTATGGGTTCTTCCCTCAAGTAGATGATGAATGTGTTCAATGGTACTTTAGAGGGTAGTAGTGATGTTGAAATGAGGTGTGGCTTGCAAAACTTCTTGGAGAGATAGGTTGTTGAACATAGTACCCGTATGGATCTAGTTGCTTATAAGGATATTATTGCCTTGGTGGTGGCACTTCCCATGATTGTGGTTGGTGCCACTATTGGTATTGTTCATATGGTTGTGATGGAGTTCGACTTGGGTAATAAGCTTATTGTTGTTGGTAGAACTACCTTGGATTGCCTTGAGGATAAGGCAATCATCTAGGTGCCTACCTACATGCTAGTTGAGGATTTAATGCATACACCTTAGACTCTTGTAAGTGTAANGGATTCTTCTATGATCTTCATAGAAATTTAAAATTTTTAATCCAAAGAGTCCCATAACTTTTCAAGCTTTTCCAAAATATCAAAAATAGACTTTTGGATGGGCAAAGTTTTCCTATTCACCACTTCATCAACTGGTGACTCCTCCTTGTCACAAAATCAGACCTCTCATTTTCTAATGGAAGAGTCTCTATTATACTCTTCTACACATTTTGTCTTTTTTTAGCTCTAATTAGCTCTTTAATTTTGAAAATCTTCCTTGGGCATACATCACAAGGGTTCTTCTTCTTTCTACTCTAAGCCCATCTATGATGTGACAAAGTTGTTTCCTCTAAGAATAACCATGGCCAAGGCATCAATGTAAGAGTGAATAGAATCTACCCATGGAAGCATCCAAGGGTTCATGTATTCCCTATTTCCAACATTGGATTTGCCTTCTCAGATTAGACACTTTGGAGCATGTCTAGTATTTGTCATTAAACAGCTCTAACATGGTACTTAATCAGTGAATTGATTCTAGTTCCAAGAACTAGTACCAACTCTCAGCTTTCTTAATGAGTGTCCTAGGAAAAATATTGAGTTTCTAGCAATCAATTTAAATGTTTTGTAAGGCACAAGCATTGTGGAAAGCTTGTAGATGATTCTACGGATCAGAATTGTATCCCCCTCAAATCGTGGGATATTATTCATGTCTAAGTGCTTGATCTAGCTATCTTTCATATGCCTAGTTGGGATCTTTACTGCCTTTGCAATGTTGAGCATGCTTCAAGTCACCAATAGAGGTTCATCATCATGATTGTGTTGATGATGTCGATGATGGTTTTTATCACATCTGTGTTCTTGATGGCCTTGATGGTCATTGTTGTCTTGTTGATTACCTTCATCATGATTTTTTAATGGTGGGTTTTATGAGATCTAGTAGATGAAGAGGAATGTTTGGAATTGGATGAAGAGGAAGGTGGACCACCACCACCACCATGGTGTCCACCATCACCTCTTCATTCATTACAAACACCATCCTTAGATCCTTTGCCATTGTGATGTTTACCTAAGTTCCTACCTTAACTATCACTTTTTCTTGAACTTGGTTTATGAATAGTGGATCATTGTTCAGGGTCACACCCTCATTACCAACAACAAGGGGTGGAGAATCTTCATGTTGAGAATGTTCAAAGTGAGGATCCTCATTGTCATCTTGATTTAGGAGGAACAAGGGATTAGTAAAATGTTTTCCCTTCATAAACTCGTGGTGCTTTGCCTGGTGTTGATCTTGCTTGCATTGTGTTTCAGTGGGATGGTAGTCTTGAGTGTCATGATCATTCACAACGTATTCCTCATGAAGGTTTGAGATGTGCAATTTTTTAAGGGTTTGAAATAGCATCCCAAACATAGATCTATTAGAAGGTAATACAATGTTGTCCTGCATATCATGCCATTGTAGCTGTTCATCTTGATGTAGGATGAAGATGAAGTCTAGTACATACTCATTTGGATGAGTGTATACCACTTTGCACTCCTGTGGGACCAATGGTTTAACATCTTCATGCCTATGGGAAGAAGAAATTTTGCAAAAAATAAAATTATTAGTGTGCGTAGTAGTTATATGTTGTGTAAAAGTGATGTTGACCTTGAGAATTTGTCTAATGATATTAATAATATTCATTGATCCTAGATAGCGCATGCTTCAACAAACAAAGTCCCTGGCAGTAGCACCAATGATGAGGGATGAGGTACCCCTATGCCCAACCATACTAATCACAAAGCGTTCATGCATGATTTGGTTGAATTCCATGGACTTTACAGTTTCTGGTACACTAGTCTTCTAGGAAATGAACCTTGCCCTAAGGTCATTTGTTGTTTTCTCGATTACACTGGTGAAGCATAATGGTATGGTTAAGAGTAATCAAGGCATATCATTTTTATNATTTTATGTTTTATGTTTTTGGGTGCTTGAAAAGAGAGAGGGAGAGAGAGAGAGAGAGAGAGAGAGAGTAATTTAATGACTAATCTAAATTAACTAACTAACAAGTCTCTAACTAATCCTAACATAAGCATTCATTCCCACTTTTCATACACATCTTGAACCCACGTATCCACTACATGATTATCAAGCGCTACGTTACTAGGCATACCAAGCAATAACGCTATTGGGATTACCAAGCGAATATGTGTTACACTTGAAGTGGTCGTACTTATGTATTTAATCTATCTATCTTATTTTTCTTAATTACTAGAGAACATTAAATAATTAACTATAAGCATTAAATGCATAAATAAATATCTAAACTATCCAGAATGCTGCAAGGTTTATCAAGAAACTTGTCTTTATTACCATACACACTGTCATGCTCAGGTACAACAATGCTTGAATAAAGATCCATACACTTAATGACTCTTGCTATGGGCACTCAAGAGAAATATTCGAACTTTCAAATGTAAAAAATACAAGAGTTCGGCTACTACTATGAATATGATACGTATAAACATGGCTGGAAGCTTGTATTTATAGTTTTTGCTCTAGGGCTATGTCAACAGTGCCTTGTCAACATAGAAAACGCTACATTGATGTGGCCCCATTGATGGGGAAAAACCATGTAAATGGAACCTCGTCAATGGGGGCCCATTGATGAGGCTACATCAACTTGGGCCCATCGACATGGCTTATTAATGCTTCATCACTAGGGTCACACAAAGTGCAACTTATATTTGGTTACCTAAGTGAAGGTAGGGCAAATCCTTTTTCCACTTGTATTACTCAAAATATTATATTTACCTAATTTAGAAGTATAAATTTTAATAAATAAAGATTAATATAACAAGAAATAAAAGTAAGTTAAGAAACTCCCTAATTATCATCAACCTCAGGGATCAAGGAATGTAGTTGTAGTTCTGCCATCAAAGCTACATGGTCGGATGGCCTTGTTCAAAATGGTAGGGATTGATCTTACTCCTTGACTTCTTCCTTAGAAACTAACTATAATAACTTAATAACTTGAAATAATTAGACATTGTACCAAATGTAATCTAGGATCTTAATGAAGTAGGATGTTAACTCATCTTTAGTAGTCATGGTAGTATAGTTGGTGAGTTGCAGTTCTTGATGAATACTATTCACTAGCATCATTTGTTTTCAAATTTTGGGATTCAACTTGTTTATTGAGATTTTGAAATAAGTAGAGTATGCACTAGCCAAATGAATGGTATGATGAATGGATGGGAATATCTTCTTCAAGTCAGGTTCTTCTTTAAATGCTCTTTTACATGTTCATATTTTAGGAATTGATGAATACTACTTTCAACTTTCGCATTGAAGTCTCCACAAAGGATGAATAACACGAGGTGGAAAATGGTATGGGTTAGGAATATCTTATACTTCAAGCTTTCCTTGATCTAATTAACTAAGTAAGACACTTGACAAAGTATAAAATTGTGATTAAATATGTGTTGACCATACATACATGTCTTCCTATTAACTACATTTTAAATACTAATGCCAAGGCTTTGTGGCTTCTCTAGAATTTTGAATGTTCTATCTTTGCCATGATTTGAAGTTCTGGAATTTTAAGAATCATGTTTTTTATTTTCTATTTAAACCTTTGTATCAATTGAAGCTTGGCTTCCTTATAGCAGATTACACAACTATCCATGCTATAGTTCCTGTGGTAAGCTAATCAGTATGGCTTATAGGAAGAACCATCATATGAACCTTTTTTCTTATAAATGGCTTCATATCCCAACTTTTTCAACCTGGGTTGGAATTGATGTAGAAATTCCCATTGCAGGAATTCTTGTAAACATAGGACATTGACATTCAAATCTTATAGTTTTGCAGGGATATGTGGATATCCATACTCATGCCAATTCAAGGCCCAGGGTGGACATAGCAAATTTTGTCTTTTATTGGCTAGGGACCTTGTAAGCACATTATATGTTGTGACCCTCATTCATATTCTAAGACTTTCTCGTGGCTCATTTCCTCTCATAGGTATCATACACCTTGATAGAATAAGGTTATGATTCTTTATGATAGTCAATGTTTGTTGTTGAGAGATCTAGTTGCTGGTTGAATTGATATACATCTTTCTTTCCATTCTAGTCTACTAATTGATTCTCCAATTATTTGATTTGTTGGTTCAATAATGAGTTGGATTCCTTTCCTATACTTACAATGACCTTTCTAACTTCCTTAGGACATTGACTTTGGCAATATAGCTAATAACCAGCTAGGATTTAGTGACTCAGGTCTATCTATACACATAAACTAAGAACCTAATCTTAAGACCCAAGATGGCCAAAAAGGTTAGCTAAATTAGTCCCAAAAATTAAATTGTTAGACATAGTTAGTTGATCTAGGTTATGGCTTGATAAGGCATAACTTAAAGTATCACCTAATTATTAGCTTTTCTAATTATTAATATGACCTCATCATTGGGTTCAAAAGACTAAAAATGTTAGGAACAACTATTCATATATTAGAAGTGGACATCAAATGCTCAAGTTGTTCTGAAGCTAACTCCTAAGAATTTTAAGACAGTTTAAGGGAAAGGATTAAAAACTAATTTTTAGAGTCTTCGATGGCTAATCTAACTATGCCAATGCATCCAAAAGATTAAAATTTTTTGGACACAATACTTTGTTCAACAAAATGGACCTCCAAGATCAAAAGATATGGCCATTTCAATCTTATAAAAATTACACATTTTTTGAGACTTCTTGAGAGGTCACTCATTCTAGTACTATATGACAAGCACACTTTATTATGAGATTTTTATCTCATTTGCTACCAAATAATCAATTTGATCATTTAGTCAAATTTGACTATGTCTATATATTTAAATTTGTCAATATGTTTGCCAAATTCAAAAATTGAATTTTTCTATTAAATGACAAACTTTTCAAATTTTCCATTAATTGACAAACTATTTCCTGGTACTGTAGACTCCATGGAGGTTCAAAGTGATGGTGCCAATGCACTCTATGGAGATATAGAGTAATAGTGCTAGTAGACTTTGTGGAGGCATAGAGTGATGGTCCTCTTAGTATTCATGGACATTGCTAGTATTGAGGTAGAGTAGTGAGGTGTAGTGCAACAATGGCACACATGATAGGGGATCAATAGGTAATGATAAAGGAGAATGGTGAAAAGGTGGAAGATGATGTAGTAAGGATCTTGTTGTAAGATGCAATGAGAGTAGAGGCTATGTGGTTTGGCAATGTTTCCTATGTGGCTTACGCTAGATGCTATGGGATGATTCATGATGTGTGTTTATGTGTGGCTTGCATTATGAATTTTCACATGACTTTTGTTGCATTGGCTGGCATCACCTAGTAGCTTGGCTATGATGCAATGTAGTTGGGCACTAACTGCCACAACGACCCAACCCTAACCCTTTTAGGGTTAGGAAAAATTTTGATTTTTTAAAACTTTTTATTATTCAAATAATTCACATGATTCTCTCTTATTTACATAACTAGGAAACTTGACCTAGTGGCTAGTAGAAAGATGCTTAAAACATCAGGCTTAAAAAAGGCAAAGTCTTGAAATTTTGATGTTATTTTTTTAAATTCATTTATTTATTATTTTATTAATACATTTATAACAAGAAACTTCTAACGACAATATCTTCCAAATCATAAGTTTAATTAAGACAAAATTGGTACCATTGGAATCATCTCAATGAACACTACATATTGAACATCATTCAAGTTCAAAAAATAAGTTGGATTTTCATGATTTTGGTAAACTAAAATGGAATATTTTCCCTATTAGTCTTACTAAGTTAACATATGAGTGACATGAGAGATTTTAACTAACTTAAGTTTGGTTATTAATGATATATCATTTTTGGGAAATATCCAAAAATCTTATGGCTAGGCTAAATCCCTTAAAATCACCAATGTATGAACCCTACATAAGGTTAGGTAATACAAAGTTACAAGGGTTTAGGTCTTTTTAGTGTAGAACTTAGTAATATGACAATATTTTGAAGAACCTAGTTGTGACTATTCCCTTAGGGAAGGGACATAAATATTACCTTAGACTATTAAGGACAAGTCCACTATTAACAATGAAGGATGAAAGTTACTCAGATCGATGTTGTCATTTTCTTACCAATATCTCTTATAGTTACTATATCTTGTTGAAGTGTCAATGGATCACCTAGTTGTTAATATTCATGAAAGCCACTGGTGATGAGCAGCAAGGTACCCCTAAGCTCAACCATACGAATACGAGCGTTTTCACGCGCAATCCGGTCGAACTCCGCAGACGGATTATTTGTGGCACCTAGATCGTTAACCTTAGGTTGCAGTTCACTGTCTTCCCACTTGGACTAGTATTTATCATTTTTCACGTATGGTTTAGTCCAGAGTGAGGTGTATGATGTGTTCCTAAATCTAATGCTACTCCTGATGACAGTGGAAAATAAGATTAACTAAACTAAGCTACGAGGGAAAGGGTAAGAGAGTCTAATCTAGCCTAAGTGCGATGAGCAATCGATTCCTTGATCAACCGTACACATCTTGGACTTCATGCACGACTACCACTGGGACTACCAAGCGGAGATCCTAGGTACGCCACTGGGATTACCAAGCGTAGATCCCAAATACGCCACTGGGATTACCAAGCGCAAATCCTGGCTACACCACTGGGCTACCAAGTAGTCACACTTAAATGCTCGTAACCAAGTCGTACTCATTCTACTTCTAGGAGTTTAAGGGTGAGAGAAACTAATCGCGATGAGCAACCGATTCCTTGACTAACCATACACATTCGTAAATGCTTGTAATCAAGTTCTACTCACACTGCGCTACAAAAGCAATAAATAACATTAAATAAATAACAAATAAATAAACTAAGTGAATGCTACAATGATGAAGTAATCTTGATCTTTATTTCCGGTCATGTGCGTGTCCAAGTACGTCACACTCGAATAAAGACACCGTACAACCACATTCACCACACTGCGGGCAGACACTAGAAAAATAAACTAACTTTGGAGGGATCAAACTACCAGAGTTTCACTACAATCTAACTGGGATGTTGAATAAGGGAGAGCTGCTTCTTATTTATAGACATTGCAATGGACTGTGATATCGCATACGCGATATCGTAGGGAAGACGCGATATCGCAGGGAAGATGTGATATCGCGGGGGGATGCGATATCGCGATGGTCGCGATATCGTGTATCATACCCCCACGACTGAATGAAAACTCATCCTTGAGTTACAAAGAGAATAAGTTCCATTGATTACACAGTGGATAGGTATGGGATTATTAACTGGAAAAAAAGAAATACAACAATTCCACAATGTGGGAAGGACACAACACATAAAAATACTACACTACTACAAAAATGGGGAACTCATGTAGTTCCTGGTGGCGGTGGCTCCTCCATGGGTGCTTTCCCTTTGTCACGTGCTCCAAGCCTTGAAGCTTGATGGCGTTGAAGGATAGCCTGGAGCTTCTCCTCTTGTAAGGCCTTGAGTGCCTTGGCATGTGTGTAAGTTTGCACTTGTGCCATAGAGGCAACCCAGACAGCCTTCTCTTTTTCTTCTGCCACCCTTTTGTCAACAGTTTATTAAGTCGCTCAATTCTGAAAGTGTCTAGCTGGTTCTAAGCAACCTTTGGCCTTGTATTCAGAAGGATTAATACTTCCAGAATGGCTTGAACAGAGAAATCAATAGTCACACCACAATTGTTAATGGTGGTGCCTTCTTCTTTGTTGTGCCAAAATTGGTACATTTCCCCTAAGTACCAGGCACCGCTTTCAGAGAGGGTATCTCTTGCTTCTACCTACCCATGCCAAGAGGATCTTCTTGATGAACATTGAATGATTATTCCTCCTATTCTACATGTTGTCTGGTAGGACCTTGTCTTTCACCTCTCCAAGATCATTCGATCACACCTTGAGTAGGACCTTCCTGTTGTTCGCATTTTGGGGCCATCTGCAATTACACGGGACCAATTGTTAGTAAGGTTGTTACCAAAGTTAGGTTATATCTTACTGCTTGCCTTAATAGATTTACTTTATTTCCATGTGATGTTAATTATTGGAAGAACATGTCCCCAAAAGATTATAGTGTTGAGTCCTCTTTGCTTAGGTGGTTTCCAAATTTAATTTTCTGGTATAGCTAAGGGGATGAAATTATTTTTGACACATTCTATTCTTAACTTTAGAACTAATTACCCCTAAATATGTCCTTTGGATGATGATGAATTTTAAAATTTTTTTCCCTATTCGGCATGTGCCCCCTCCCCCACGACTAAGCTAAACACTTCGGGTTCAAGTAGGTTCAAACGGAATGAAAATCGGAGTACCAACGAGCGAGTGATGAATATGAAAGCACAGGATGCACAATCGTAAGTTGTAGAGTAGAATTTGAAAAACTTCCCTTGTGTGAACAGTTGCAAATGATGGTGATTAGCACAGGGGGGTCACATATATATATTTTTATTGAAGTTAGGGCACTTAGAGAATGTACCGAATTTTTAATATTTCTTTGAAATTAAACAATATAAACTAAGGATATCTGATCAATTGTTAAAGGGTTCCAGGGTAATTCAACTAGTTTTGAAGGCATGAAAATTATGATGGTGTGGAATTTATCAATAAGGACCTCGAATGGTAGAGAAAAAGGCTATGTGATGGTAATAAGGGAAAGAAAATTATGAAAAATTAAGCTGAGGGTAAGAAATTGTGTGTTTCAGCTAGAGAATTAATGAAGATTACAAAAAAATTACACAAGTGGGTCCTCCCCAAAGCAGGTTTCAACCTATAATGCCCTTGTGTAACCACACTTAAAGTGTCCGTGGGCACTAGAAGGGTTAAATGTAATTTGCACTAACTCCACAAACACAAACATGTAAATATCATCCAAATGAGATGAAAATTTTATGCTATACGGGACATGAGCTACAATTACATGAACAGTGAGATGAGATGAAGTATAGAAAGGGATCGTAGAGATTGGGACATGAGGTAACTAACCCAGGGCACAATGAATCCTACATGTAAGCATGATTAATGTGTCATGAACCCGACATTCCAAGATCAGGACCAAGTCCATCCTTCTAAACAGTGACATCACATTGTTTCAGCCCATGATGAACAACTATGAGAGTACCATAACAACAAGGTGTATGATCACTTGGCATTTAGTACAAGGGAGGAGTGATTTTTGTTTTATGGCACTTCCTTTTTCTTTTTTCTTTTCTCTTTATTTTTTCACTTTACTGAATCTAGAGAAGCCACCAACCTTCAGGCATGGGTGCATGTCTTTCCAATGGGACCCCCTAGAATAGCTTTTGATTTTCAAGTGCCCTTTTGATTACTCTTACTCCCATTTTTCATTAGATCTACAAGGATCTTAGTACAAACAAGTTACATGATAACACTCATAGATGACACCAAAGAGAATCCACAAGTCCCCTTGATGCTACATGCTAATCATTCCCTCTTGGTCCATCCTTCTTCATTCTGGGTACAATGAACACAAAATTAATTTTAAGTTTTAGAAATTTCAAGAATATCATTGTACCCATGAACAAAACCTCTTATTTGTAGAGTGGATGAGTGGGTGTAATGGGCTCACTGTTCCAAATAATTGCTCACTCATGACTTAATAACATAAAACACACCTCAACCAACGATCCACATGAGTGTTTTATTCGTAGATGAGATTACTTACACAAACATGAAAATTCAAACACACAAAAAAGATAAAACAAAAAGTTGAAAAATGAAAAACTGAAAAACAAAAAGTTGTAAAATTAAAGAAAATAAAAAATATTTATTAATCCTGCTTGTTATTGCAATGGGGGATATCCCCCATAACTAAACGGTTGAGTATGGCAAGGTTTAATAAATGGAAAATAAGGATCCTTGCATATTGGAAGTATTGGGGCTGGTCTATACTGATCCCCTCGAGGTTCACACACTTGATTATAATAAGCATAGTGGGGCACTTTATACGATGTAGTTCCTAAATAACGAGTTGACCCACTATGATGTTTGTGACCGTTAGATGGTATGCAAGGATTGGGTTGATGCCTCCCATGATTGTGTTCATTGGGCTAAACAGTTGTTGGAGTGTGTGATGATGGCCCTGATGAAGTTACATGAGGTGTCGGGTTCGAAGGTAAGGGTGCACCATAGTGTGGAACTTGTGCTGGGTTGGAAGATGCAGTGGCCTCTGAATGATTTTTTCCCTTCTTACAGCCGTGTTTAAAGAAAGGACGCCTTTGATGTTGCTGAGGTTGCTCACTGCTGTTGGAAGTAGTAGCACAAGTGTTGTTTGTGGGTTGTTGCGGTGGCACAGATACCTTAGGAACAGTTGGTGGCATTGTGGAAGGAGGGAAAGGATGAGAATGTTGAAAATTAGGAGGAATATAAGATTCATAAGGTGGTGATTGTGTTGGAGGTATGGGTTGATAGTGTTGTGGAGAATGGTATTACGGTGAGATAGAGTATGGTGGCCCAAATGGAGAAACAGGATGATGAATGTGATAAGCATTTGGATTCGGAAAATATGAATGGTGCCTCCAGTCTAAGGGTGGTTTCCCCCACGACTGGGATTGTTGCCACTGTGATCTAACATAGTATCTCTATACGAACTCTGGATGTAATGTGTTTCCCCAATGCTCATGTATATGTATCAGTATTGGGCATTGGCCTTTGGGGTGATCGTACAAGCATATGTTGCATTCATTCATAGGATTGGAAATTGAGAACTTATTCCCTTTATTCTTTTTCTCCGAATGTCTACTATTTTATCCTGCTTCCTAGGTTGTCAAAACTCTATCTCCAATATTGTTGATATATTCTCCACACTTTTGATACATCCATTCCAACATTTTATTAATCTTTGCCTCGGCTTCTTCTAACGATTGTTGTATTGGCAAAGAGGATGTTTCCACCTTAAGATTAGTTGATCTCTCATTGTTATGATCATGGACCTTTGTTGAGTTAAGATTTTGCTCCCATTAATGTTTTTCAACACTCTCCCATCTAGTTAATTCTCCTTCTTCTTTTGCTACCCGTTTAATAAGCTCTTGGACTTGATGGGTTCGTAGATTATATAATTGACCTCAGGCATACGTTCCTAAGGTCTCTCTTTTTTCATTACGTAGCCCATCAATGATATGGTACATTAGCCTTTCCTCAGAAAACCCATGGCTTGGACAGTTGTTTAATAGTGCATAATATCTTTCTAAGGCCATGTCCAAGGGTTCATGTTTTGCTTGTTTCCATCCTTGGATTTGTTTCCTCAAGGCTGACACTCTTGCATAGGTATGATATTTTTCATTAAAGACTTCTACCATTGTTGACGAGCGTCGTATCGAAGTTGGTTTTAATGATCTATACCATACTTTAGCTTGGTCAACGAGTGTCATAGGAAAGAGCTTCAGTTTTTTCTAACTTTTATCAATGTTATTCCATGTGCAGGCATCGTAGAAGGCTAGTAAATGTTGATGCGGATCTAAGTCATAGCTTCCTGAAAATTTTGGAAAGTTGTTTAAATCGAGCCTAGGTAGTCGGCTCTCTTTACGATGCCTACGTGAGATTCAAACGGCCTCTTGTATTTGCATTAGGCTTGTAGTGGCCAGTGGGGGTTCATCGTCATCAGGTACATTATGTCTTTGTATGTTGTGATGACGTTGTTATTGTTCATCTTTATAAGAAACTCCCACTTTAGATTGTACACGCCAATCTTCATCGTCATCATATAATTCGTTAGTTCTCCAATGAACTTCCTCACTAAGTGTGGCGTTATTATTGTCTTGTAGGAGAGAAATTGTTGTGAAGTTGTGTGTGAATTAGATGTGTGACTTATTAATAATTATTTCTTCTTTCTAAGAGATATATTGTTAAGTTCTTTACAACAACCTTGTATGATATAACTAATCTAGATAACTAGCACCATTCCTGGCAACGACGCCAATGATGAGCGGCGAGGTACCCCTACGCTCAACCATACGAATACGAGTGTTTTCATGCGTGATCCAGTCAAACTCCGTAGACGGACTAGTTATGGCACCTAGATTATTAACCTGAGGTCGTAGTTTGCTTTCTTCCCACCTGGACTAGTATTTATCATTTGTCACGTATGGTTTAGTCTAGAGTGAGGTGTATGATGTGTTCCTAAATCTAATGCTACTCCTGATGACAGTGGAAAATAAGATTAACTAAACTAAGCTACGAGGGAAAGGGTAAGACTCTCTTGGTTTATTATCAAATTGTAATTGGCCCTTGGTTTTGATTAGTCTTTGGTTGTGATTTTCTTTGATATCAACTATGACATCTCATTCCTAAAAATCATGACAAATGTTAAATATTAAGCATAAAGAGTGCAACAAGGAAAATGTAGAAGGAAATGAAAAGAATGCTTTATTAATGTGGAAAAAGCATGTATAGGTCATGCACTAAGGGTTTCTTGGGGTTATCTTCCTTGAAGATCTATCACTTAGAGGTAATTCAACACTGCCATCATGGTTAAACCTATTCTTGGCCAGAAGGTATGGCCAGTCACCTTCTTGTCTTGATTTACTTGACACTTGTTACTTACCATTGATGGCTTTGCAACCCCATGTTGGCACAACATCTAATTCTCGAGTCTAAATACCTTAGGTCAAATTTCCAAAGGTTAGCTTAAGACATATGCTATCATTACAATGTGTTCTTTTAGGTCTAATTATAACTTATCATTTTGGATCTTATGATATCATTAGTTATGGAGTGACACCATGTTTGTTATAGAGTGACACCATTTGGGAATGGGGACATGAAAGAAAGACTATTAACTAGAATAAAACTACCTATCACCAATTTCTAGTTTAGGTCCTTGAAAGAACTAAGAAAGGAGAGAACCATCATATGAGTTCACTTGGAGCGATGGAGCCAAGAGATATTTTAGTTGATTGCACCTTGCTAAAAATTGCATGGATACCAAGATTGCTTTATCAACTAATTTTATGAAGAACTTACACATCAAAAATATGTTACTTCACCTTATCTTTGTTAAGAGTCTTAAAAGATTTAGCATTCAAATGTAAAATTTTAGACTGATCTAGAACATTCTATTATCTTCAAAACATAGAAAAATGAAATTTTCATAAACCAAATTAACAAACCTATTATCAACTAAGGGTATTTATATGTGAGAATAATGGACATTGTCATGAGTCTAGAGAAAATACTTACAAATGGATTCATCAGTAAATTTATCTAAGCACATTAAATTAGAAATTTAGAACTAAGATACTTGGTACCTTCAAGAGAGGAGAAGCCCCTCATCAAATTCAATTTTTGAGCCATAATTCCTAAATCATGAGTATCCTTAATAATGGAGGATTTATTCCCCTCATAGAGAACATCCAAGAAAGGCCTATAAGAAAAGGCCAACATTTTGGGGTCTTAATAGAATTTGTGTAGGGGTGCTCTACCATTTCACAACTTGCAACACTAACCAAAGATCCATATCCATGCAATGATGGAGTAGCCCAACCATTATATTCAAAGATTCATGTTAAGAATAGGAGAGTAAACTTACAAGAACCACAACAAAGTTTGCCTTTGTACTCTACTGATCAAGATACAAACATAGGGGAATACACTCACTCTAACTGTCTTTCTATGTAATGAACATATTGAAATCTTGCTAGGATCAATGACTATTTAGCAACTATAATATAAAAGTGCCAAAAGATAGGACTCTCAAAGGGAAACCTATAATCAACTCACATTACATCAAAATAGAAAATTATCATCTAAGAAAGCACATCACTGATTTTTCCAAATACTATGATCAAGAACATGTCATGACCTCTCAAAATAAAAAATAAGTAAATAAGATCTTAGAGATCTAATGTCATGGGCTAGACATCCATTACTACAAAATAAAAAGAGTAATCAACAAAAGATTTAAGCTATAATAAGGAACATTGATCACAAAAATCAACCTCATCATAATGTTTAGTAAGGCCTCCAACATGGGGGTCAGAGGTATTGATTGGCAAAAGAAATTTTTTTCTCCTTCATACATGAATTATTAATACAAATATTATAAGATCAACATGGTAGATGATGAGTAGCAAGAAGTCCCTACACCCAACCATATGAATCACTAGCATTCACTAAGCAATTTGATTAAATTCTGAAGACTTTAGCTCTCTAATTACACTAGGTTTAGGAAGTGAAGTTAACATACATGATTGTTGTCTTCTTAGTGTCACTTGTGAAGTGCAAGTGTATGGTTAAGTGTGACTGAGGCATATGATTTTTATCATTTTATATTTATTATTTAAATTTTCTAAGTGCTAGAAAATAAAGTAATTAAATGTTTGATTAATCTAATAAAAAACTAATATCTTAACTAATCTTAACATAAGCATCTATTTCCATTTATCATACACATCTTGAACCACATTGCAATGTTATTAGTTTATTGAGCTTTACGCGCTACTGGGATTACCAAACATTAACGTATGCTCGAAATGGTTGTACTTATGTATTAATTAATCACTAATTAATTAATTAATTTGATGCATTTAAGTAAATTGCTCAAATAATAAATGCATTAAGTAAACATTAAGCTAATTCTAAATGTTGAAAGGTTTTTAAAGAAAGCTCATCTTTATTGCCAGTCACACTGAGGTGCTTAGGTACATCAATGTTCGAATAAAGATCTATACACTTCTTACTCCTATAATAGACACTTAGAAAATATTCTAACTATCAAATGAACAAAATGCAAGAGCTTTGCTAGGATACTAAACAATGGATTGCCATAAATGTGGTTGGTAAACACATATTTATAGGCAAAGAAAAACACTGCATCGATGGGGTCATGTCAATGCATCAAACCATGCATCGATGCGACTGCATCGATAGGATCACGTTGATGGGATCACATCAACGAAATCCTGTCAACACACCCTGCTAAAGACACTTCATCATACCCCCACGATTAAATGAAAACTCATCTTCAAGTGCACAAAAGAAGGAACAAGTCTCTTTACAAAATTTTGGAAAGGTATGGGATTATAAACTAACTAACTAATACACAAATTGACTCAAAAAACTCTAAGTGCCTAAGTATATAGATTTACATTGATTATAGAAATTGGTGTTCACGATAGAAAAAATGAATAGCATGATAAGAATTGACAGCACAACTCCTCTGGTAACTTAAAGATGAGAAGAAAATTAGTGTTGGTTGTTTTTAGCTTTTGTTTTGTTTCTTTATGATGTTTGAACTCTACCTCCTATAGAAGGTACAAGTTGGTCACTTGTTTCTTGAATTCTAACCTTGGCCTTTTGGTGGTTAGCATTGCTAGGTTTGAGTAATGGAGGTTGGCAAGCTTCATGTACTCTATCATCTCCTCGATCTATAGCTCGTTGAGTCAAATTTTAGCTTTGTTGTATTCATTTAGTCCATCAAAGATGGGCTGCCATACATCACCTCCTTGGTAGAGTTGCTGGAGGGCCTCATTCACCTTTGCCTTTATCATTTGGATATGTTTTTTATTTATCTTCTTCTACAAGCCAACCTAGTTCCTGTAATGGTTCTTGACCCCTTCAACTTTGAGGGTATTATTTTTCTAGGCGGTGATTTTAATGGTAGACTTTTGGTGAAGGGAATCCACCTCCTCCATCAAGAGATTTTAATTTTTTGCAATCCACCTTCTCAATTCAGTGTTCACCTTGACAAGCTGCTCCTATTTTTGTCAGATGAAATTTTCCATTTGGTCTTTTTACATCTCAACATTTTGTAGGTGATGATCGGTGGAGTAGTCCAACACCCAACCATACAAGTTATGAGTGTTCATGTGTAGCCCAGTCAAATTCCATGGATAAGGAAATGTAATTATGCTAGTAATTGGTTAGGGTTTGTGATCATTGTCTTCTCACATGATTTAGTAAAATTGGTGCATATGATTTAACTCATAGTGAGGCATATGATAATGATGTTGTGTTGGCCATAATTCACTTATAAAGCATAATGTAAGAGTAAAGGTTTCTAATTCTAAGTAATAGTAAACAAATCTACTCTAACCTATGTGATAAGAAGCTAGTCCTGACCTACTGTTCACACCTTGGACTTCATGTAACTACTATTAGGATCACCAAGTACCACACTACTGGTCATACCAAGTGCTAGTACTACTAGGTTACCAAGTAGTTACACTTAAGTGTTTAAGATTGGTTGTACTCATTCCACTTAACAACAGGGAAAGTAAAGTGCATAGAAAGTAAATTAGTAACTAATGAAAAAAATAAACATTAGGCTAAGTGAAAGTAGTAAAATTTTTCTAAGTGTAATCAATAAAGAGTAAGTGATGCTCAACTTATATAGAGTAATCTTAGTCTTTATTGTTGTGCATGAAAAGTGTCCAAGTACATTCCACTAGAATAAAGACTTCGTTTAATTACTAAACATCATACTATGTGCATACACTCCTAAGTGCTAAGTGCTAAAATTAAGAAAACAAATTGATAGAATTTTGCTAAGAGTGAAATGAAATAGTGTGTTGATGGTGTGTCCAAGTGTTGTATTTATAGGCTTGCACACATCCACTATATCAAATATGTAACATCGTAGGTTATGCTCGATATCAAGGATTTGATATCACAGCTCCAATATTGGATACCCAATTTTGTGGCCAAGAAAAAAAACTCAATTTACCATACCCGCATGACTAACTGAGAACTTGTTCTCAAGTTAAAAAAAAATGAGGATGGAGTTTCTTACAAAATTTGAAGGTTGATTTACATGACACTAACTCTTATATACATGACTCTCTAATGTCGTAGTGAAGTTTACACAAATGACACAAATCATGATAAGTTTACAAAAAGAATAAAATTTAGTGAGGTTGGATGTAGCTTTATGTTGTTCTAAGTGGTTGTGTCTCTTTCATTGGTTACTTCCCCTGATCATCAAGCTTCTCAAAGCTATGTTGGTTTAGGCATGCTTGAATTTTTTCTTCTTCCATTCGAGGATCATGAACTGTTCATGCTGATAAACTAATGTTTGATGAAGTTGGCATGCTCCATGGGCATGATAGCTATGGAATCATCTAATTTACTTTGACATACCAAGCTGTAAACTACCTTCTTTCCTCTTCAAATTCTTTGGCCTTTTCATAGAGTTCATGGTAGTTTGATAATCTTTTGGCCAAGTTTTTTGCTACATCTTTTTGTCCATGGTAGCCAACCTTTATTGCTTCCTGTTCAGAGTTTTCCACTTAAATGTTTCGCAAGGCATCTTTACAATCGACAAAATATTTCTCATATAGTGCATAGGTGGCTTCTACTTGCTTTTCTAACTCATTTCTAGGCCTGCCTACTATCAACATGGCTAAGTTAGCATAACAAAGATTAGCTAACCCCATGTACACTTTTAGGTTCTTAATTTGTAGGTCTTTCTTCTTTACTTCCACCAAGTGGACAAGGGCATAACTATCTAGAATAGGTCGCTAGTCAAGATTCTGTGTTGAAATTGTACTAATTTTGGCCTTTTCCATTTGGATTTCTTTCTCATTTATTTGTTTGTATATGGCCACTTAGTCATGGAAGTGTTTTTTGAGCATCTCATGTTTCTTTGCCTTATTTTGCCACAAGTTAATTTTAATGGTCAATTTTTGTCAAATAGTGTGTACCTCATCCATAGAGAGGGTTCTGTTTTCTCTTTTGAGGTTGCTCATATCCTAGTTGACCCTCACCAGTTGTTACCTTAATTGGTGGATACTCTCTTCTAAGATGTTTTTCTATTTTTCCACCATGGTCAACCTCATGTTGTTAGCAATAAGTTGTTTATTCTCCTCATGTACTGCGGTAAGTGCCTTCACATGTGCATACATTTATGCTTTAGCTACTGATGGGACACGATATTGCATGGGCCGTGATATCGCGTCAACCCCTCTGATATTGCGTACGCAATATCACAGCTTGTCGCCTTGTCTATAAATAAGAGGCAGCTTTCCCTTGTAAGATCATCTAGATCTAGACCCTTAGCTAAAATTTGGTAGTTTTACCATTCCAGAGATAGAATAATTTCCATGTGCCTGCAGTAGGAGTCTCAAAGTGAATGGATCTTTATTTGAGAAAATTGTACTTGAGTACACATTTGTGTACAGAAATAAAGATGAACTTTTTGATCAACCTTGCAGCATGTGGACTAAGCTAAATAGGAATTAATTAATGTTAAATTCTTAATTTCTTTCTTAGATAATTAATCTCTCTCAACCCTCAACTCTCCTAGTTAAGTGCAATCAATACGACCGCTTCGAGCACGTGTGCTACGCTTGGTAACCTAGTAATGAATAACATTTGTTAATCCTAGTAGCATTGCACTGGTTTAGGGTATGTATGAAAAGTGGGAACGGATATTGATGCTAGGACGATTAAAGCTTAGTTAGTGAAAGTTAGTTACTTAGTCTCTTTACCCTTCCCTCTTAGCATAAGGCGTTAGAAAGATAAGACATAAAAATCATATACCTCAGACTTACTTAACGATACAACCATGACAATACAAGTAAGTCTGGGAAGACAACAATTGATTAACCTTAAGTGTTCCAAAAGGTACGTAAGCACTTAGTCCTTGGGGTTCGATCGGATCGTGCGTGAGATGCTCGTATTCATATGGTTGAGTGTAGGGGTACCTTGCCACTCATCATTGGCATCGTTGCCAGGGACTTAGTTGTTTGTGCACTACGTAGAACATAGGAAATCATTCACATCGTTGGGAGCTAAAACGAACCCTTAGGGTTAATCAAGAGAAAAAAATAACATAACAGTAACCAGCACACCGAACAAGACTAAAATTTCTTCTTCTTCAAACAAAAGCACTTCATCGCCTAGGAACAACACTAGATACAGTCGGCGGCACAACATACATAACCAAATTCCGCCAGTTCTTCAACAATTCAGTGTGGTATATATTCATCACGATGAATATATACCCAAGTTTACCTTTGTCTTCCATCAAGATGAACAACTGTGTTGGAGAGACTTGGAGGGTAACATAGTGTTACCTCCAGACAGAGCAGTCTCCAACATGCTCCTCGTGCCCTTGCACGAATAGGCATGTCATAATTATATGCTGAGTACATTACATGTGATTACAATGCAAGGGACTACCATCCCACAGAAGCACAATGTCAATGGGACTTGCGGCAGGAGAGTTACCACACATCGTTGAAGGGCAAAGAACCCCATACTGCTCCACCTGTTATAAGAGAAATTGAGGGTGGTGAACCTATTTCAATAGGTTCTCTAGAAAATGATGTTTGCCCTCCTAACGATAGTGAGGATGTGGTGTATCAAAACCTTCGCTCCATGATTCACAACCTTGGTTTTGATACCCATGAACACCAAGTGTTCAACAAGGGAACACAAACACATGATAAGGGTGAGCATTCTGATTATCATCACGATCAGAGCCGGCACCATCGAAGAGAAGGTAGGAAGCATCATCATGGCGATGGTTCTCCTTCTTCTTCACCTTCATCATCACATTCACCATCTCCTTCAACATACAGATGCAATCATAAGGAACCTAACTGTGAGGATAAGGATAAGAAAAATGAGAGACCTCGATGAGAGAGTCAAGAGCAAGGATGAGGGCATTCTAGGAAATCATGACATGGAAGAAGGGAAAGTAGGGAACCGCATAGGCATCATAGACGCCATGAGAGAAATGACCATGAAGAACCTGTACTTGCAACCTGAAGCATGTTAGACATTATAGAGGCTGTTAGAATACCTACAAGGCACCAAAAAGATAGCAGGATCAAGAGACTAGACATGAATAATATCCCACAATTTGAGGGAGGATACAACGTTGATCCTCAGAATCACTTACAAGCATTTCACGATGCCTGTGCCTTGCAAAAAATTAAAAATGAGTGGCAAAAGTTAAAGTTGTTCCTAAGGACACTCATAAAAGAAGCGGAAAGTTGGTACCAGTCCTTAGAACCAGAATCCATTCGAAGGTGGAGTGTCCCGAGTGTCCAACTTGCAAAAGCAGATCCAAGGATGGAAGCAGGGTACTCATGAACCCTTGGATGCTATCATGGGCCAATATTATGCATTGCTACATCGTTGCCATGGCCATGGTTATGCACAATAGGATCAACTACGCCATCTTGTAGATGGGCTAAGACATCAAACCAGGAGAACCCTTGGGACATATGCCCAAGGGAGATTATCTGAGCTTAGGTCCCATCAGGTTCATAGATTTTTGGAGTAAGTAGCCAAGGAAGAAGGGGAGCTACGTAAGAGAGAAAGTGTGGAAGAATACAACTACAATCCTTCCCACTGAAAAAGGGGAGTTAGATTCTATGAGGAGGAGGAAGAGTCACCACTTGAAGAGATGGTGAATAGGAAAACCTTGCCACTTCAAAAATTAATAACAGAAGTGTCGGCAAAGGTAGATCAAATGTGGGACTCCTTGGATAGTAGATTTAAAATTGTTCTGGAAATCATAGAGGAGTCTAAGGAGCAAAGTAGTGACTATGATAAAAAGAAAAAGAGGGACTTGGACCATGCATGTAACAAAGGTAAGGATAAAATGACTATCCAAAGAGGTTGTGGATTCCAATACGGATGATGACAGTGTATGTGACATATGCCAGTACGAACATCCTAAGGGATGTTACCCAATAATCTGACATCTGTAAGAGTCTGGGGTGTATGCACTCAACCTAAGACTTAACAAACAGCAAGCACCCCGTCGGTTACCTTATCCCCAAGGTAACCCGAGGTAGTTCCACCAACCGTTAACGTATCATCCAAGTGGAACTCTGTTATAACCTATGGAGCAACACTAGTAGTGGCAATACCCACAGTCATGGGGGATGCCACTACCAAGGCAAAAATACCCTTACCAGTAACTAGATCCATATGGCTACTACATGCAGCAACCAATCTCTCCAAGTGACTCTGTTGGTCACGTGACCTCACAAAGTCACTATCAAACTCGGGAGTATCATAGGGCTCCTTCTCCTGGGAGAGATACAACACATCCATACCATCCTCGAATCCACTTGCAACTCTTACACCAATAGCTCCACTACCACCCACTCCAACAATGCAAGGGGTATTCCCCACTCAACCATAACAGCCCAATGTCACGAGGGCTTCGAATCCTCAAACCGTAGTTGGTTCTAACAATCTTATGCCCAAAAGACCTTTCTTCAGAACCAATAATCCAATTAAGCCCTCACCATCACAAGTGGTTGAACATCTAAACACCCTTGTACCAATTAAAGTTTTGGGACCTCCTTCAACCCAAAAATTGAGCTTAACACACATGGTTATGTTAACACATGTCGTTACTGACTAGATTAAGGTGGGCCACCTTCCCAGGAAATTATCTAATCCTGGAAGTCCTCTAATCTACCTCCAAGTCTCTAGGAATGAACCATGTAAAGCTCTTTTGGACATAGGTTCCAGAGTCAACTTAATATCACAGGAGATGTACAAAACTTGGAACTTGCCTCCATTAAGGAAGAGTAACATTTGACTAGAGGTAGCTGACCAGTCCATCACTATCCCTTTGGGACTAGTGGAGGACATCGTTACCACTGTGAGTGGTTGGTCATATCTAGTTGATTTCCTAGTGATACAAGTAAATAACGGTAAGGGGGACTTCTCAATCATAACGGAAAGAGCATGCTTGAGCACTATAGATGCACACCTAGGAATTCGTGATCTTTCCCTGGAAATATCCAAGAAGAAACCTTTTGGAAAGATAGAGAAGAAGAAAATTCCATGCATCGCATACAGTGACACAAGGTGCCATTGCATGCAGAAATCATGGGTTATGCGAAGTTTAGCATTGCCGTGTGCATAAGAAATTAATATACAAAGGTTCTGTTGGCGACCGTTTGGGACGCGACTGCCAACGAGTGTCCTCGAACAGGATTTAGGTGCCTGCTGGTCTCTGGCAACACCAAGGCCCAGATACCTCCAAATAACTCAGTAGTTAATGTGAGTATGTGTGTGTGCTGTTGCGGCGTGCGGTTGTGTGCAATGTAACGATTGCGT
>MNCI01020350.1:37385-65075 GCA_015680685.1 Gnetum montanum | reverse complement strand
AGGAGGTTATGACTTCTATAAGAAGTTATTATCATTATAAAAATACAAAAGTCACTTGTTATATATATATATTATATATTTATTAGGATCTCTTGAGGAGTCATATCTTTGCCCCCTAATTTGATAAAATTAATCCATATTCCAGACCACATAGATCTTCATCCTTTTCTTATGTCGGGTAATGCGATGATTTGGTCAAGCTCAACAATCGAAATAGCCGCAGCTCGTCCTTGAATATAATAGATGGCTTCTGCTGCAGTTGCTAGCTTGTATGAAATTGAAAATTCGGCCAAGTAGTGTCCAATCATCTCAGGCTTGATTTCAACTTGATTGAATGTCAGGAGGAGTTTCTAGTTTCGCCTTTGCGCAGCTTCTTAATGAGGGCCATCGACTGCCTTTTCAAGCCGTGTTGAAACCTTCTACGCGCACGAGCATAGAAAATCTTGACAAGTTCTTCAGTTTTCATGTCCAGCAGCGCATCAAGATCGACACCGCCGTAAGAGAAGTTCTTAAACGCTCTCTTCTTTGGCTTCATAGTTCCAACTTCAACCTCGGTGTCCACCATTTCTGTTCACTCCAGACAATCGCAATGCAACCGCAGACGTATCCTTGCCTTCTCTGTGCTCCACAAAACCCCCGCAGCTCATAAAACGTAAAAATTCTAGGGCATTTTGTGGATCCTCCAACATGGGGTAATGGCTTCCATTCAGAAAATATAGAACGCTTCCATATTCTTTGAAACCGTAACCCTAAAATGTTGCAGAGGTTTTCCGTTTCTCAGCAAGAAAAATGCAGAAAGGATTATCTCCTCGTCTTCGTTGAAAGACCGAGAAAGCAGAGCCACCGAGCGCGAGTGCACGCTCTGCGTCAGAACCAGGGCATCGCAATCGAGGCACATGGCACCCGTCTTGAATCCCACCCCGTAACGGCCGATGATGTCTTTGCCACTGTTGCGTTTGGTAGCGCAGCCGAGGGTGAGCATTTTGACCATGGCCTCGTGCGTCATGCCGCTACCGTCGTCTTCGATCTTCAGCACTGGAATTTGGTGCTTCTCGCGGTGGTAATACTCAGATTTGATGGTGACCTCCACTTTCTGCGCTCCCGCGTCCCGCGAGTTGTCAATGAACTCTGCAACTGCTCCGAAAACCCACTTGGAGTGCATTTCGCTTAACGTTTCCAGGTACGACGGATGCATCCTGGAAGGATTTATTGCCCCTCCCTCTTGAATCATTGAAATCCTCTTTTTCATTTACGGAAAATTTTAGTTGCAGTTTATTTGCACTGCCACTCCATTAGCAGTGAGCAATTTTTGTCTAAGGTTTTTAGAGCTTTCAGAATTCAAAAATGCTTCCTGAGCGACAAGGGCTTCAGTAACCGATCTCGTAACATCCTTGCAGGTAACCAGAAGATCATTGATGGACAGAGAAGGATCAAGGTGTTTATCCTTGCTCGAAAATTTTCTGACACATGATGCCTCACCTGTGCCTAAAGCTTCCTTGCTGATATTTCCGATATTGAGACACTTAACTACATCATCCTTATTACCATCCATTATCACAAAAACCATGACTTACTTCATAGTATCTTCACAAGGTTTACTGGTAAATATTTAATTAATCGCTTCTTCATCATCACGTTGCCTTAAAAATTCAATGTTAAACTTTTGGACATTATAGGTAGATTATCTCTCTCTCCCTTAAATCAACACACAACACACAACGGATGATCAATGGAATACCCTTTCAAAGCCTGCTCCATGAAATGGCCAAATGTGCCAACAGGTTCCTGTATGCAGTAGCCACACGACAAGAGGACACCTTGTGGTTGATGGCTGATTAAGAGAGTAACTCGATAACATGCATGGAATGAACTAAGGGAATAACTAGTGCTTACATTGGAAGCACAGACACACTTGAGCAAGTCCGTTGCCAACTTCCAAATCTTAGTGTCGAAAACATCAACTGGGGGAAGTTGGAAATTCCTGAGAGATTTAAACAAGAGCCCCTTGATTTGAAACCATTGCCCACCGGTCTGGAGTAAATGATCCTTGAAAATGAAAAATCGGTAATCATCAACACAAAACTTGTTCCCAAACAAAAAGAAAGACTGCTGAAAGTGATAAATAAGTGGTCAAGAGCCTTTTCCTGTTCATACCCTGAGTTAACTGGAATAGACCCTAGGATATGCCAACATAGGATTTACATGGACCCCTCCATGAAACCTTGAAAACAACCACAGAGGTGATTGAACCCAAAATTAAAATAAATAATAAAAGAAGAGATAGAACAACTTCTTAAGGCTAGGTTCATATATCCCATTGTTGATAGTGAATGGGTTAGCACTCTGGTGATCATGCCTAAGAAGGGAGGCAAATGGAGGGTGTGTATAGATTTTAGGCTACTAAACATGGCAACATTCAAGGATCATTTCCCATTGCCATTTGTTAACTAAGTCTTGGATACTATAGCAGGGCATTGCTATTATAGTTTTCTGGATGGGTATAGTGGATATAACCAAATACGGATAGCACCAGAAGATCAAGCCAAAAATGTTCACTAGTCCTTGGGAAACGTTTGCATATAAAAAATGCCATTTGGCTTGTGCAATGCTCCCACCACATTTCAATGTTTAGTTCTGAGCATATTCCAATAGCAGATAGAAAATGGAGTAGAAGTCTTCATGGATGATTTCTCCACTTATGGGACAAGCTTTGATCAAGCTCTGAACCAATTAGAGCAAGTGCTAAAACGATGTGTAGAAACCAACTTAAGGCTCAACTGGCAGAAAAGCCATTTGATGGTCCAAAAGGGCGTAGTACTTGGGCATAAAATTTTACATTCAGGAATAGAGGTAGATCTAGAGAAAGTTAGGGTCATCCAAGGAATCACCCAACAACTGAAAACTATGAAAGACATACAGTCATTCCTTGGACACACTGGCTACTATAAAAGATTCATTGAGAACTTCTCCAAGATTGCCAAACCATTGGTAGAACTAACAAAGAAGGATGCACCATTCGAATGGACTAGGGAATGTGAATGAGCATTCCAAAATTTGAAACAAAGGCTTGTAGAAACTCCCATTCTACAAGCCCCTCACTAGTCTAGACCATTCCATATAATTATTGATGCATCCAATTATGCCTTAGGAGCCGTATTTACATAGTTAGATGACCAAAAATGCTTTTATTATATCCACTGTGCAAGTAAGAGTATCGTCGGTGCACAACTTAACTACGCAACTACAGAAAAAGAATTAATGGCTATAGTGTTTGCGTTGGACAAGTTTAGGCACTATGTGTTAGGCTACAAAGTATATATTCATACAGATCATAGTGCAATTTAGTTTCTCATGAACAAGCCAACAATTAGCTCTCGTATTATATGTTGGCTGGTAATCCTACAGGAGTTCGATCTAATGATGATAGATTGAAAGGGCAATGAGAATGTAGTTGTAGATCATTTACCTTGGTTGCACTGGGACAGCAAAGAGAATGAATATACCATATCCGATCATTTTCTAGATGAAGCCCTCTTTGCCACTGTAGTGAATAACCAACCCATGGGAAAAATTGGTATAGTATCATTCTTACCTATCTCTTTTCTCAACAAACACCATAGGAGCTAAACTTTAGGAAGAAAAAATAGTTTCTCCATAGAACCAAGTACTTCATGGAGATCAACGGATAACTTTACAAAGTTTGTCCTAATGGCTTGGTTTGATGGTGCGTGCCCAATGTGGACCAACTAAGAGTTCTCCAGGATGCTCATCAGGGCCCTTGTAGGGATCACTATGCAGGGAGATGAACGGCTATTAAGATCCTTCTTGCAGGATATTACTGGCCAACACTATTTTGGGATGCCCATCATTTTGTCCAATCCTATGAGTGCTGTTAATGTGATGGAGGAATGACTGCTAGAATGGAGGGTTCACAACAATGGATTCAACCTGTGGAACCCTTCGACATTTGGGGAATAGACTTATGGGGCTCATTACACCAATGTCCAATGGAAAAGTTTATATCATTGTTGCTGTTGACTATGTAACAAAATGGGCTGAAGCAGTTGCTGTAACAGACTACACATCATCTACAGTTGCATGATTTGTACAACAACAAGTCATAAATAGGTTTGGTGTGCCTCGTGCACTTATCTCGGATAATGAAACACATTTCATGGGTGCAACCTGTCGAAAATTGATGCAACACTTAGGGGTTGAACATAAATTGACTACACCTTATCACCCCTGAAACACCACTAATTTTAGCCTAGCACTTTGAAATGGAAACAACTCAAGCCCTTTCAAAGTTTCGGAGATAAAATTTGGCTAAGGCATGACATTCATGCTAACTTGGAATGCACACACGTTGGACACTATGGTCATGCTGCAGCGTGACCTCCAGCATGATCAATTTTCACAACTTCAAATAGCCTCCAAATCGACTCAGAATGACTTGATTTCAAACATGCTTAGGCATCCTTGGGGTCAGCATTTGCAACGTCCGACTTCAACTTCTAGAATCTCCAGATTTTAAGTCAAAATTGCAAATTTTCATGGACATTTGCAAGTGACATTGTAGGTTACGCTATAGTCATGTTGCAGCGTGACCTACCAAAAATAGCTAGCATCAAGATTCTATATTTCATAGTTAAGCACATTCAGACAAATCCAGGCTTCAAAATTCAAAAAATGATGTTAAAAGGTCAAGTTTTCCTCACTCACGCTGGAGGTCATGTTGGGCGTGAGTGCAACATGCACAAGTTGGATGTTAGGCATGCTGGATGCTGGATGACGTTGGATGACACTGGACACACGCTGGAGGTCACATTGGACGTGAGTGCAGGGTGACCATAAATCAACTCACACTGAAGCTTAACTCAACTCTAAAGGTACATCAACTCACGTTGGAAGCCCTGGTCAAACAAAGATGCCTTGAACAACCTCAAATCAAAATCTTAACCTCCTGCAACACTTGATCCATGGTCAAGTGAGCCAGGTCAAATTTCTCTTATTGTACATTTCATTGTAAATCCCCATTTGTGGGCATGATAGGCCCTCATGGTCTGAATTGAATGTACTCATGATGGGCTTGAGTAACCCACGAGTCGTAAAATGCTATGTATCTAGTCAAGAATGTAGGTTGCTGACATACATCCAAGTCTCACCAACATGCATCCAACCTAAGCACAACTGTCCATTGGACACGTGTCACTTGATCTGTTTTCCTGTTAAATCCCAACTGTTGATGCCATTCTGGAATTTTGCACCCAAGCTCAGTCCAGCCCTATAAATACCTTGTCAACTNGGGGGGGGGGGGGGGGGGGGGGGGGGGGGGGGGGGACAATGAAAAAGATTGGCAATTCTGAGAACATACAGAACTTGCAATCCTTGGGCACTCGACACACTTGACTCTTAGCATCCAAGCACTTCTCACAAATATCACGTCACATCACCCTGAGGCTAGGCGTTTGACCTACCATCTATACGCAGCTACGCTTTGACCAGTGCACATCTTTTCTGAGCAATACAATTCCTTTCGTTTTGCCAACCAAAAATTATTTCCATTACTCTATTCTATATTTAGTTTACATTTATTTACATTCTATAGTCTATATTCAGTTTATGTTTACATTCCACTTATATGCTATTTACGATCCTGTTTACATTTTACACATACTGTTCATGTTTTAAGACATCAATTACGATAACCCCAGCGCAAGCCATAGTTTATGCTCGGGGAAGTCCTTGGTTGATTTATGTGCAAACCATCCAAGGCACTCTGCCTTTGTTCCCTTTTCCAGCTTGCCCTTAAGCAAAGGTAGGGTCACCTGTGCCTACCCGACAATCTTTCGGTGTCTCTTTCCTTCCAGCCTTACATCAATGATTTAGGTCAATACAACCCCCAAGCTAATGGCCAAGCCGAGGTCACTAATCAGGAGATTACTAGAATATTAACAAGGACAATTAGCAAATATAGGTGAGATTGGAGCACTAAACTGAACGATGCTCTCTGAGCATACTGCTCCACTTAGAAACTCCCTACAGGCTACTCTCCACATGAGTTAGTGTACGGAAAAATTCCAAAGATTCCAATTCAAACCGATATCCATACACTATCCATGCCATGTGACCTCCACCTTCACCTTGATCTAGCACAAAAAAAAATATTGGCAACTCTAAATGTGCTAGATGAAAAGCGATTGGTTGCCCTGTCATCAAATGAGTTGCACAAGGCACATAACAAACAACGTCATGACTTAAAAATTTGAAAGGTTAAGTACCAACTAGGAGATAAGGTCTTTTACTGGAACCCCACACATGTGCCCCAATGCACGGAATTTCAAACATTGTGGGAAGGACCTTAGATCATTCACACAACCTTTTCCTTAGGAGCCATGACCATATACAAACCTGAAAGCCCCGACAAGAGATTATTGGTCAACATACAACAAACCAAACCCTTCCATGAACTTAGAATAGCTGGTGCACATAATACCTCTGAGAGAGGACGACCTCGCTCATTATTTCGAATCTCTCCCTTCCAACTCAGTCATGGGGGAGATGGCCACCTATGCTAATCATTTGAGGTCCTCTGTTTCTTTTTAAGTTTTTTTTTGCACATTTTTGTTTTACAAATTTCTTTAACTTTTCTTGATTTTTTTTACAACATCATTTATACTCTTTTCATTTCTTTGTGTGTTTGTTTATTTTGTTTGATTCGTCACCTAATAAGTGCTCCTGATGGTGGTATGAATTGTATTCCATTGGTTGCTAATGTTTGGTTTTTACCTTTAAGTTATGATGTTGATATTAAGGTATGGTTCTTTTGATATAATAGGCAATGAGTCCACTTCATCCATACATTCATAAATTTCTATTTATCTCTCTTAGCTTGGAATTGTACAGTCCCTTTCTCAATAATAAGAACTATCAATGAATCGGTGACTAGGCATTTCTCAAACTAGGGAAGGACTCAAGGATTGAACATGGTGTGAATTCAAGGGGATTTGATGCACTTGTGCTAGCCATTCTCTTGGGTTCTTGGATATTTTCTTCTTGAGTTTTCTTACCATTCCGACGTTGCCACATTATCGGGAAGTTGAGCAAATAAAAATAATAAGTCTTTGCATGGTGTGGTTCTCACGCAAAAACGTAAAAAAAAAAATAGTAAGAATTCAAAGCAAACCCCTTAGATGAAATAATCATTTGGGCTACAAGCACTGGTTATGAAACTAAAATAAACATGTTCCCTCTACCTAAGGCCCTTCTGGCTTCCTACTTTCTCCTCTTTCGTCTTGTCAGAATGGTGGTGGCTCTTTGGTGAAGACATTCTTGTTACTTCAGGTGGATGGATTAGCCAAATGTGTGAATGCGAAGTCACTGGATGTGGTTTTTTTAAGGCTAGATTTGGAATGATATCTACTAAGTCACATTAACCATTCATACATAAGGGGTTGTACACCACCTTGTTCTTGAGACTTCATTCCATTCTCTTCTTGCCATCCCTCTTTCTCTATTTTTCATCTCATTGTCAGTTGTATTAGTAGGCCATATTTTGGTTGATACATTGTTTTCTTTTTGGTAAACTCTTGTGGTTAAGACTTTAACTCTTTTCTCCAAATGACATTCCTAGAGCCTACAGACTCTTTGAATGTGGGATTGTCAGGGCATTAAGGGCATGATCCTACTTTGGGGAGGACCCACTGGCATTCCTATTTGGTGCATCTATTAACTTAATTCCCTTAAAAATTTCCATAATCATCATTTATTTTGTTCATATCCATCTTTGACATCCATTTTATCGGCGTTGATGTTGTTTCTTTCTTCATCTTTCTTATTCCTTATCTTTTTCCATTCTATCGCTACTGGAGGTTTGCTCTCAGTCATGGGGGTCCTGGTCTAGTTTTTTTGATTTTCTTTCAATTTTCTCCTAACCCATACACCTCGGGTAGTCACCAGTATTATATCTCTAGATCCACATTAGCCATATCACAACTTAGCCAATGGACCTTACACTGAGGCAAGGTATTAACTGCATTGTGATTCATTTGTCCTTGCTAACATCAGGCTATGTTGTGTGTGCAGATGACGATCATAAACCAACATATGGGATTTGGAGGAAACACTTGGAATGGACTGGTGCTGAAGCAGTTATGCAAGGATCAAGATTGATGACGAGCTTATGGATGGACAACAAAAGGTGCAATCTTGGTGTTGGTAGCAATAGATTTCTTCTTTTCTCTCTCTCTTCTCTCTTCTCTCTCATCTGCCAAATAAGGCTAGATGTCAAATATGTATAGTGTTCACTCTTGTTGTCATGAACACTAAATTTTGCCATGTATTGTAATGATGATCCGCTCACATGTCACCCCATTCACCATTAGTATCATTTTAAGTCAATAATCCCATACCTTCCTAATATTTTGTAAGGAACTCGAGGACGAGTTTTCATTCAGTCATGGGGGTATGATGGGACGCAATATCGCATGGGCCGTGATATTATGTACGTGATATCAGAGCCTATCACCTTGTCTATAAATAAGAGGTGGCTTTCCCTTGTAAGATCATCTAGATCTAGATCCTTAGCTAAACTCTGGCAGTTTTACCATTCCAGAGATAGAATAATTTCCATGTGCCCGCAGTAGGAGTCTCAAAGTGAATGGATCTTTATTCGAGCAAATTGTACCTGAGCACACATTTGTGTATGGAAATAAAGATGAACTTTTTGATAAACCTTGCAACATGTGGACTAAGCTAAATAGGAATTAATTAATGTTAAATTCTTAATTTCTTTCTTAGATAATTAATCTCTCTCAACCCACAACTCTCCTAGTTAAGTGCATTTAGTACGATTGCTTCGAGCATGTGTGCTATGCTTGGTAACCCAGTAACAAATAGCATTTGTTAATCCCAGTAGCGTTGCACTGGTTCAGGGTGTGTACGACAAGTGGGAATGGATACTGATGCTAGGAAGATTAAAGCTTAGTTAGTGAAAGTTAGTTACTTAGTCTCTTCACCTTTCCCTCTTGGCATAAGACATTAAAAAGATAAAAGACATAAAAATCATATACCTCAGACTTACTTAACCATACAACTGTGACAATACAAGTAAGTCTAGGAAGACAACGATTAATTAACCTTAAGTGTTCCATAAGGTGCGTAAGCACTTAGTCCTTGGAGTTCGACTGAATCGTGCGTGAGTCGCTCGTATTTGTATGGTTAAGTGTAGGGGTACCTCGCCACTCATCAGCTACAAAGGCATTCCATACTACTTTCTCCTTGTCATGTGTCAATTGTTTATTCTACTTAATCAATCTGCTGATCTACTCTATTCTAAATTGCTTGATTTGGTCAAGTGTAAAAAATTGTATGGGATCTTTCATTTTAGCTCTTAGGGTTGCGAGCTCTTCTTATATTTCCATAACTTCTACTTTCACATTCTCTACCCTGGTATTTGCCATTGTAGCCTTTATCTTTTTTTTCCATAAGTCCATTTCAGCCATAGCTTTCTAGTTTCAAGATTAGATTATTTGGATAGCTATGCTAACCTTGCCCCTTCATTGGGTATATTCAAAGCTTCTATAATTGCCTTGATTGAGAATGACAATGAGATTCCTCCAATGTCGACAGTAGTATCCTCTTCCTTGTTGTGCTGAAATTAGTAAGTCTTTCTAAGGTACCATTCACTGTTCTATGATAGGATTGGCCATAATGATGATGCTTGGAGCTACATCCATATCACTTCAGGAATAGATTCCATAAATGGGCCAAAGTTCATTTCCATGATCATCATGGTCAAGATGGATCTTTCTTGAATTGCTTGGAGGTAGTCTTGTAACAACATGAGGCATTGTCTTTTAACTTGTGGTTCATTTGCCTCTCCTTGGATCAATTGTCCTATAGTAGGAGTGTTCTATAGTAGGAGTGACTTGTGCTTCATGCTCCTCATGTTCTAGTTCTTGGCCACCATTTTGGCCTCTACCTTGGCCTATTGGTCTCTTACTTGCTCCTTGTGAAGGTCCTCCTTGTGATCCTCCTCTTCTTGGGATCATCTACAATCATTAAGGAATTTGAATTACTAAGGTTTTTCCATGTATTCTTAATGGTTTCATACCTTACTGATACCCTTAGTTTCATTAAGTTCTTAGGTACTAAGATTGCAGAGTTAGAAAAATTTTCAAAAAGTTACCCCATAAGTGTTAATCTTTTGATAACCCTTCACAATTGCTCATTATATCCTTATGTATGATGGTGATTGGTCCTTAAGATCATTAATTGAATGTTTTGGCTTTAGTATGTTTGATTATTCTTGTAAAATTCCAACTATTTCTTCATAAGTACCCTTAAAATGCCTTCCAGATGTTTCCTCACTAGCACCCCCTACAACTAAGTTGAGCACTTTGTGATCAAATAGGTTCAAAAATCATGAAAATAAGATTGATATTGATCAAGCTGTGGCTTGGGAAAGCTAGGAGGTTAGAGCTTAGATAGTAAAAGAAAATTGAAAAAATTTCCCTTGTTGCAAATGAAAAATGGTGAAAAATTGGCTAAGTCCTGATGGTATATATAGTTTTTGAGGACCTGATATTGTGGGGACTCAACATCAAGGATCCAATATTGGTGTGAACTCGATATCAATGACTTGATATCGGAACCCTAGAGAATTCATTTTTCAGAAGAATCTAATGAAAAAAATTAATTCTTTTGGAGGTTTAGAAGGTTTTAAGGTTTCTCAAAGGGTTTGGATGATGAGAGTATGCTTAATTTTGCCAAGAAATTCATCATTGGAAGTTCATAGAGAAGAAATCTTGACTATGAAAGTTCATAAGTTGTGTAAGAAGGGTAATGAATTCATATTTTTAGAATGGATAGTGAAAATGATATGGGAAGTATTTATTGATGTTTGGAAGGTTCAAGATGATGTGGAATTGCTTGGTAGGTATAAGAAACAACAATTATATAAGTGGGTTCTCTCCAAAGTAGGCTTTAGCCCTTAAAGCTATTGTATAACCACACCTATAAGTGTCCTTAGGCACTTAAGGATTTGAATGTAACGTATACCTATTTAGCAAAACACACATGTTAGTACCACCAAATTAGGAAAATAACTCTATGTTACTAAAAAATCATAAGTTATGATTATTCAAACAATGAGATGATATGGACTTAGAAGGGATTGTAGAAATCCAAATGTGATGTGTCTTACCATAGGCATAATGAATTCTTGTGTTTTATTAATGGTTAAAGTAATAACTAGCCTTTTTGTCCAAGATTCAAACCAATTCTAGATCACATTGTAGTGACATATCATCATTTCACCTTTTGAAATTACAATTATGAGACTATAAATTTTGCAAGGAGTATTGCCACTTGGCATATTGTCTAAGGGAGGAGTTTCATTCATGGAACTTTATTTTTTTTATAGAGAAGTTGCCTACCTTTAGGCATGGATAACATGTCTTTCTAGTGGGACCTCCAAAAATTTAATTTGTGCTCTTTTATTTTTATTTGTGTCAATCCTTTTAAGGTAGCACTTGTTTTTCTCTTACTCCCATTTTTGTTAGATCTAGAAGGATGTAATACAACCTTAGCAATATAATAGAACTCACAATAGTAATCCAAAAAGAATCCACAAATCCCTTGATGTCACACCCTTTACATTCCTTCTTGGTACATTTTTTTTGTCCAAGCATAATGGCCACAAGTTTATTCTTAAATGTATGATGGAAAAGAATATCATTATGGCCATGGTAAGAACCTCTTATTAATGGAATGGATGGATGGATGATGTGGGTTCACTATTTAAATAATTAGTATCTTATGACTTGATAACATAGAGAAATCTTTGCCTTATTGGACTACATCTTGTCTTTATTCAATGTGTCTTATTAGTATTCAAAATTATTTACAAAGGGTTTAAAACAAAGTATAAAAGAAATGAAAAAGTAGTAAGAATTGTGAAAAAGTGTAAAAAAATGAAAAATATAAAAGAGTCTTAAAAATTTAAGAAATGAAAAGTATTAAAGAATAGGAAGAATTGTAGAATTGCAAAAAAAAAAGGAAAAGAAAAGAAAAAGAAAAAGCACTTAATAATTCCCGAATTAGTATAATACATCTCCCCCACGACTGAACTCATGGATGAGTGTTCAGAAGATGCTACCTAGATCTCTTGGATCATACACTCTAAGTGGTTCATGTACCATATTTATTGATTTAACTTTTTAGTCATCATCCTAGGTGATTTGAATGGTAGATGAATTTTGATTGTTTAGTCTTTGTTCTCTTTTCCTTTTGGTGTATGATCATGAGTTATTAATTTCATGTTAAGGTTCTTAGTTGGAGTCATTTTATTGGATTGGGAATTAGTAAGTGGTTCAGATGTTTCCATGTATGTCTTACACAATTTTTGGTTCTTAGTTAGTGGCCACAGGGTTTCTTTTAGTTTTGTGGATTGTTGTAGTGACTATGTCAACATTTTGAAGTATTGGTTGGCTATTGCATCCTTTACTTTCAGCAGTAATGCATGGCATTCTTTGCTTGTGTAAGCTCAAAAACATCATGAACAAACAAAGACAAAACAAACTTGATCGAGAAGGTAAAACTAAATTGGGAAATGGGTAGAGAAATAGAGGATGGATAAGTGATTCTATTTTTAGATATCTTATTTCCTCATATAGTAGTCAGCCTTGGTTAACATCATCTTCTTTAAAATCAGCTTGGTCAATTCATATATATATATATCACAGGCTAGGAGTAGAATTTAACTATTTTTTAAGTTTTAAAGTTATCAATTATCATTATAAAGGACATTATTATAAATGTTTAAGTTGTTAAAATATTATTTGAACTATTTCAATAATATCACTATTTGCATACCAACTAATATATATTAGTAAACATAAATTGGTAGAAATAAAATCTTTTATATTTTGTATATGTTGATGAAGGAATACATTACACAATCACTACAACAAACATTAGAGAAGTGTAGAATAGGATTGAGGAAAAGGCAAAATATAGTGATAACTATGAATTCAATATGCCTAATCTTCCAATTGAGCAAAACGATTTTCCTCTACAATTTTACTATGGAGATGTTTAGCATTTGAAATCTTTCTGTATCTCTACATAGAGAAAGAAGGATGAATAATTATTATTTAATGGTCTTGATTACATTATTATTATCAATAATTTTGATCATTTCAGAGGATGAATTTGTAGGTGATGAGAGGAGATTCAAAGTTCATGCAACCTAAAAAATATTTGCAATGTAAGTATGTAAATAACACTATAAGATTTACACATTAAAATTAGAGATGTAAAATGGAAAAATTTATTTGTTTTGAAATTTTAAAATATACATAAAAAATTTGTTATCCTTCTCCTAAATTTTTTAGAATCTATTGTTATTCTTGCTTACGTTGTTTTGATTCTTGTTTTTAAAATCGTTTTGTCTCCTTTGCACTCAACAATTTTGGATTTTTAGTTTCTACAATTTGTGGTTATCCTATGACCTCCATTAATCACATTATGTATTGTAATTAATGGTTGTTGTAGTTGATCTTGAACAAAGTGTTCTACACCTTTCCTATTGAGGCTTATAGTAGTAGGATCCATGTTGTTGATATACCTAAATGCAAATATTCCATCGTCATCATACTTAAACATGCTGCTGAAGTATAATATTTTCCAATAAAATTTAGATTTATTTTCCTACCTATCCAAAGCATATAATGTTTATTATCAAAGATATAAGTGGTTACCATGAACCTTGTCTAATATTCTTATCTAAGTATGGTGTGAAAGCATAACTTAAACAACCCATGTAAAGCATATTCTCCAACCTTGGACACCTTAATGGTAGTCATTGCACGTTTAGCATAGTGTTCAAATTTTATAAAATGTAGCCAACATAATCATGTATATTAATTATACCCATAAGCTTAAAATAAAAATTATGATATCCAAAACTAGGAAACCATATTATTATATTTTATTAACCAATGGTGAATAGTGCTATACCTAATCAAATTCATTNTATGGTGTGAAAGCATAACTTAAACAACCCATGTAAAGCATATTCTCCAACCTTGGACACCTTAATGGTAGTCATTGNAACATTGCAACTTGAGTGTTTTGCCCTTTTTTGGTCCTTTATCCTAGAAAATACAAATATGAGTGAAAGTAGTAATATTAAAGGAGAAAGTCCTTGTAGCATTATAATAGGTTCAAATTGTGTATATGTATATTTCCTATTTTTTCTTTATAATTATGATGAAATGTGAAATACATTATAATCATCAACCTTAATTCAAAGAATTATAAAAAGAATTCACCATCTATAAACATAAAAATATGGTAAGCCATGGAATATGGCATCATTGTTTTCTAAAAACGTTTTGCGTTAACTTTTTTTAGTGTTTTTTATTTGAGGGAACACTACTAATTTTTATTCATTTATTCTTATAAACTAAACCCAATCCTACATGATTATGAAAAATAATTAGGTGCTTTACTAGGCCTATAACTTCCTAATATATAAATAAAAGGCTAACAAGCAGATTCTGCCATCCTTCAAATCAAAGAACTAGAAACAACTTTTACCTAAAAATGTTCTTAATGAAGTTGACTATTTAAAATTTTAGTTTTTTTAAAATTAGAGAATTTGAAAGTTTTTAAATAATTGTGCCTCAACATCAACATAAAAATATAACCATTAAACAACATAGGTGTCTTTTAGATATATAGTTCTCTTGCCCCCCTTGATTGAGATAGTGGCTTCATTTGAAAGAGGTGTTGCATCATTGCCAAACAAAAAGTCCATACATTGGAAGTTTATATAGGGGAAGGATAGAAATAAGTTGAAAACCAAAATAGAAATTTTCCAAGTTTCATGAAGTGCAACCATGAAATTTTCGAAATGAAATCAAAAATTTTCGGAGGCTTATCAAATCAAAAATCACAATTGCATAGATACAATAAAAGCAAATTAGGCTTCACTAAATTTAGAAACAAAAATGAAATTGAAAACCATTCTCATCTGCCTAGCATGGATGGACATGGTAAGGTTTGTCGATCGAATGTGATGGACAAGCAGCACATGGAGCTCCACGGCCACATCCACCACCACTCTCCTTCATCACCTACAATAAAATAACAATAACAATTTTTTCACCACCTAGAGGGGCCCAGTAGTAGGCCATGCTAGTCCTACAAAGGGTAGTGTCGTGGCCTTGTAGATGGCCATCCCAACCTTACAAGGGACTGCGTAGCCCTAGGCCACTGTTTGCCTATTGCCATCGTGCCTCGCTTTGTGCCTACCACCCTTGTGCCTACCACCCTTGCCCGCACATCACTATCCATTCCTGCTTGGCCTTGTATGTCATCGCTCTACCTCCATGTAGGCCCCTCACGCTCACACAGCTGTATTGGCAGATCCATTGCTATTCACCACTGCTCCACTTGCATTGCATAAACGCTTGTTTCCCACCATAGATTTCAGCACCGCTCTCTTCCCATTTGCTACTTGCGGCCACATGACCCTTTTGTGCATGCTACCTCCTACCATCACACATGCTTGCTGCATCCTACATGCCAGTGAAACCCTCACTGACATGCACAGCCTTGTGCACTGCGTGCATACCGAATCCTCGTTGGTTGTGTTCTTCATCACTTGCAATAAAATGATAGTAATAATAATAATAATTTTTTTTTGCGAGGCCATCACCTTGCAAGGACCGCACAACCCCTGTGTGCCACTCTACTGCTCCACACCACACATCCTTTACTTGCCATTACTTTGGATCTCTGCCCCACTGCTTGCAAATCCATCATCATTCACCATCTACCCAGGGAAACCCTTGTGGCTAGGGGCAATGATCCAATGATGTGCTGCATGAGCATGAGACTGTTAATCATATGTCTTTCTATTTGGTGGTGTTTGATGTGCTAGTGTTTTCATTTCTTTTTCGATTTTTTTTTTGATTTTCCAATTTCATTATGTCCAACTTGGCAATGTGAAAATAGATATTATGGTGTCAACAAACTTCACCCCTCTCTCACCCACCATTGCACAAGTGTGTTGGCCTCTCAGCTAAAAAAATCATATGAAGGTTATGAAGTTTGTTTTAGTCCAGTTACTACAAAGACTATCATAACTATTTACAAGTTAGTGCATGATTTGGTAGTAAGCATAGATAGAGTATGGAGGGAATGGATGATGATAAATAATATGTTTGGCTAAAAATCTTATGTCAACATAGCTGCGTGTTTCTTGTCATATGCTATTTTGCTCTTAGAGATTATGATTCTATAGAATTGTCTTGATCATCCTTGGCAGTTGAGATATTGTAGAATTTGCAGAAAAAGGCTCAGTATTTATTTATAGAGATTTTAATGCAAGGATAGGCTTAAAGAAAACAAAAATTATTCAATGGAAACATAATTAAAAATCACAACTAAACTCGACATTCTACAAATGACACTATTTGCTAAGTTTCCTTAATGTTCATCATTTACTTTCATAGGACCTCAAGGTAACTTTTGCATTGATTTACTTTTATGTTCTTATGAAGATATTGATTTTATTAAGGAGGTGAAAGTTGGAGAAGATTTAGTGGTCTTGCCATTATCATGTTGAGTTTTTGTTGAAAATTCTAATTGTTTCTCAAACAATAGAAAAAAAAAAGTAGTTCAAACTCATCCTAGCAGTCAAGAAAAAAAATATAAATGTAGCACATAATAAATGAACTTTTGAAAAATGATATAAGGATCTTCAAAAATTTTTGCTTATAACACCTAAGCAAGTTGTGCATTCATAACAACAAGGTGTTTAGAAGAGTTGGTTTGATGAAGATTGCATGCAGGCTAGGTAGAATATTAAGAATGCAAATAAGAGTCATAAACAAAGTTTAGTTAAGACATATAAATGTTTGATTAGAACCAAGAGAAGGAAATTTATGAGGAAACAAAAGGAATATTTGATCACACAATTAAAAGGAACCTAGATAGTTTTGGTAATGTTT
Organism: Gnetum montanum; assembly: GCA_015680685.1. NCBI lineage: Eukaryota > Viridiplantae > Streptophyta > Gnetopsida > Gnetales > Gnetaceae > Gnetum > Gnetum montanum. Next base: position 48,051 of record MNCI01020350.1, on the reverse strand, counting down.
TCATCATAAAGCCTCTTCATCATTTAATTTTTCTTTTGAAAATATTTGCTTGTTTTATGATAAGCTGCTTAAAGGACATGATGATAATTCTACTACTATTGTACATGAAGCACCTCTCCTATTTACTCCTGAGGAAGTCACAAAGGGTACTAAAAAGCTAGCATTTGGCAAAGCTATAGATTCAAATAATCTATATCCAGAATTATTAAAGTGGGCAGGATCTACTCTTCATAGAAAAATTCAGCACAAATTAAATTCAACAATGGAGTAAAAATTAAATCAACATTGGAAAACCAGTAAAGATTTATTGTTATATAAAAATGGAGATAAAAATAATTTCAACAATTATCGAATGATTGTTATGAATAATATTTTTGTTAAGTTGCTAGGCACTTTGCTAGAAAAGAGAAGTAGTTCTCAAGGTAATGGTAACCAGGTCAAGGTAGGATGTCAAGCAGGTTTCAGACACAATCATTGTACTATTAATCACTTAGTTACTCTAATAATCTACATGGAGATTGCAAAAATGCCTAATAAAAAAGGTTTTATTTGTTTTATTAATTTTGTAAAAGTATATGATTTAGTGATTTGTATAAAACTATGGTTGCGCTTACATAACACTAGTCTTCCTTCAGATTGGATTGCAACAACTCAACGATTGCATGAGGAAGTGATTATTGAAATTATAGATAGCAATTGAAATAAAAAGTTTCAATTCCAAAGCAAAATTAGAGTTAAGTAAGGTTGTCCACTTTCTCCAACTCTATTTGGTATCTTTATTGATGGAATGTAGGAATGGTGGTGTAATAGGCAAGATAGTTATGCTATCAAAATTCAATTCCAAGTAGTGAATCTTCTTATATGGAGATGATGTTGCCTTGATTAAGTATGTAAAATATGTTGCAAATTTTAGAACATTATTATTGTTGAACTAGTCTTCAAGTAAATGTAAATAAAAGCAAATTGATGATATGGGGTACAAGTAATAACTATCATAACTTTCATTTTGGACATACCAATGTGAAAATAGTAAATTCTTTTAAATATTTGGATCTCATTTATATGTATAATCACATGTGGGGGGAGTACATCAAAGAAAAAAAATACCAAGAGATTTCAAGGCTCTGTATGCTTTCAAAAATAAGTGCAAGGATTTAGGCCTTTGGGCTTGGAAGGTTAAAAAAAAAACTTTTTAGACTATCATCTATTCTATTGTAATGTATGGATGTGTTGTTTGGGGACCTAGACTCATTGCTAAACTTTGGAAAGATATTGAAAGACTACAAAAAAAATTTCTTCTCAATGAGTTAAAGGTAAAGATGCAAACATGTTACTTAATGTTGTTATGTGAATATGAAGATATCCTAGCTTTTTTCCATTAATTTCAAACATTGGAAAACTTCAAAAAAAATTCAAAATAATTTTTTAGTGTCATGCCAATGTTGATGTTGTGTTAGTGTTCATACCAAAATGATCATTGTTGGGACCCCTAAATCTTTCCAAACTTGCATTCTAACATGTGTAATGACTTCCCAAGGCTAGGATGACTCATTGGTAGTAGTTTTGGTACTTTAAGCTTTCAAAATTAACACTCTTTGCAAGTTTTTTGAAACTTGGAAAATTAACATTTTTTGACTAAGTATGGAACATTGGCAAGACTTGTCTTGGCTCCTTCAAATCATCTCATACCCAAAGTTCATAGCATTCCACAAGTTTATAGGCCTTTTAGTGCTTTAAGATTACCTTCTTGACTCATCCAAGGGTGAATTTTTGCATTTCTAGGGTTAGAATTTTTGGCATGAAAAATTGTGAAAATTTTTCTAACTCTGAGGCTAACTAATGGGACGTGATATCACATGGGCCACGATATCGCATACGTGGTATGACATCCTTCCCTGCCATATCGCGTACGCGATATCGCAGCCCGTCGCCAATTTCATAAATAAGAGGTGGCTCTCCCTTGTTTCTCCATCTAGATCTAGACCTTAGCCAAACTCTTGCCATTTTTCCATTCCAGAGTTAGAATAATTTCCATGTGCCCGCAGTAGGAGTCCCAAAGTGAACAGATCTTTATTCGAGCAATTTTGTACCCGAGCACACAATTGTGTACGACAATAAAGACGAACTTTTGGATAAACCTTGCAATGCAGTCCTTAAGAAAGCACTTAAATTATTAAGTCCTTAATTATTTTTAATTATTTGAATGCTTTCTTAAGGACTTAATCTCTCTCAACCCTCAACTCTCATAGTTAAGTGCATTCAGTACGACCGCTTTGAGCATGTGTGTTATGTTTGGTAATCCCAGTAACGAATAGCGTTTGGTAATCCCAGTAGCATTGCATTGGTTCAAGGTGTGAAACAACAAGTGGGAATGAATACTAATGCTAGGATGGTTAAGGCTTAGTTAGTTAAATTTAGTTACTTAGTCTCTTCACCCCTTTCCTCTCTTGGCATAGGCGATCAAAACATAAAAGATATAAAAATCACCTGCCTCAAGCTTACTTAACCATACAATCATGACAAATACAAGTAAGCTTGGGAGGACAAGGATTGATTAACCTTAGGTGTTCCATAAGGCGTATAGGCACTTAGTCTACAGAGTTTGACCAGATCACATGTGTAACACTCATATTCATATGGTTGAGTGTAGGGGTACCTCACCACTCATCACTAACATTGATGTTGATGACATTAGTGTTAGAATTGATGAGACCCCCATAAGTAATGTTAGCTTGCATCAAAAAACTCTTAATGTCCCTCACCTTCACCTTGGTGATCTTCAATGGTAGTCTAAGACTCAAACAAAATTCCTAAGAACTCTAAAATTTGACTTAGGTGAAGCATTTCAAAATTTCACAAAGTGTGAGCTCATCAGTTTTTAAAATTTAGGAAACAACATTATTGACAGACTCAATCAATATTTTGATCTATTTCTAAACTTTTCATGTTCCTCAACATTGTCTCAATGGCATCCCAACTTATTTTAGTGGCAATCCATGCACCTTGAAAGTCATGCATTGATACTTTGAAAAGTTTCAAATTTTTTTCTAAGTATCATGATTGATGTTAATGCTACATCAACATTGGTGCTTTCAACATTAACAACATCTATCACCAACATTTAATCTTATCCTTTGACATCTCTTGTCAACCTCATCGATTTCTTAGCATCATTTTGGTAGCTTTCAACATCAATTTGAAGGTAAAATAAGGCCTAAGAAGTTCAAAATGTTGACTTTAGCAAAATTGTCAAATTTTGCATAAGTATGACTAACTATTAATATTATTAATATTAGCATTCTTGACATTGTGAACTTCCATGCAACATGATCAAACTTAGTGTTTGGCACCATCTCCTCATCTCTCAACTTCCTCAACATCATCTTGAAATATTTTGGCATTAGTTTGAAGGTCAAATGAGGCTTCAAATTTTTTTTTTTTTGCACTTAGAAAATTAGGAAAAATTTCACTAAGTGTTAATGACATTGATGTTGTGTCAACATTAGTGTTAGTGTCACCTTGATGAGTTGCTACACTTGCCAAAACTAAAGATCAAACTTGCTATTTTTGAACTTTGTGATATTTTACACTTAACTTTGAGTTTGATTTTTCGGAACCCTAAGTTAAATTTGATAGCTCTAGACTTATAAATACAAGTGTAAAACATAGAATTTAGGCTAGATTTGTTGAGATTTAAGAGTGCAAGTCAAATTTTGAGAGATTAAGAGTGCAAGCACCTACCACCATCACAACACCCATGTGTTTTTTGGCCACTTTCTATACCTTCTACACCTTCGACCTTGCTTCTAGAGATAGAGTTTTCAAGTTTTCACATTAGTTTCCAAAGTTAGAAATTTTTAGCTCCAACGTTAGTTATGAGAACCTTAGCCAAAACAACATTTTTTGGCCCAAAATTGACTCTAGATCATGTCTACAACTTCCCCATCCATAACCTTATCCTCTAAAGGTTTAATTCTATCCCCTAAATTAATGTTTTTCTTAAGAATTGAGCTTCTTATAAGTTATATTGTACTCATGTTTCTTCATCTATTGCTTGTAGTTTGGCCCTCCTTAGGAGGCGAACATTTCTACATTCATCAATGAATCATTTTCATTGTTCAAGAAAGGATTTGAGGCCTTTCCCCCATATTTGATCCACAAAACCACTTACAGGAATTCCACGATGCCTGTGCCTTGCAGAATATTGAAAAAGAGTGGAAGAAGTTAAAGTTGTTCCCAAGGACACTCATAAAAGAAGCAGAAAGCTGGTACTGGTCCTTAGAACCAGAATCCATTTGAAGGTGGAGTATGATGCTAGAATTGTTCAACGATAAATATCAAACATACTCCTGAGTGTCCAACTTGCGTAAGGAGATCCAAGGATGGAAGTAGGGTAATCACGAACTCTTGGATGTTGCCATGGGCTAATATTATGCACTGCTACATCGTTTCCTGGGCCATGGTTATGCACAATGGGATCAACTATGCCATCTCGTAGATGGGCTGAGACATGAAACCAGGAGAACCCTTGGAACATATGCCCAAGGGAGATTATTTGAGCTTAGGTCCCATGAAGTTCATAGACTGTTGGAGCAAGTAGCTAAGGAAGAATGCGAGCTACAGAAAAGAGAAAGCGCAGAAGAGTATGACTATGATTCTTCCCTCCAAAAGAGGTGAGTAAGATTCTATGAGGAAGAGGATGAGTCATCACTCAAAGAGTTGGTGAATAGAAAAACCTTTCTACTTCAAAAGTTAACAACCGAAGTGTTGGCTAAGGTAGATTAAATGTGGGACTCCTTAGACAGTAGATTTGAAATCGTTCTCAAAATCATAGAGAATTCTAAGGAACAAAGTAGTGACCATGATAAGAAAAAGAGGAGAGATTCAGACCATGCATGTAACAAGGGTAAGGGAAAAATGATTATCATCGATGAGGTTGTGGACTCTAATACGGACAATGACGGTGGATGTGAGATCTACCAATATGACCATCCTAAGGGATGTTGCCTAATAATCTCACATCTGCAAGAGTCTGGGATGTATGCACTCAACCCAAGACTTAACAAACGGCAAGCACCCCGTCGGTTACCTTATCCCCAAGGTAACCCGAGGCAGTTCCATCTACCGTTAACATATTATCCAAGTGGAACTCTGCCACTACCTATAGAGCAACACCAGTAGTGGTAATACCCATAGTCATGGGGGATGCCACTACCTAAGCAATAATACCCTTACCGGAAACCAGACTAGTATGGCTATTATGTGTAGCAACCGGTTTCTGCAAGTGACTCTATCAGTCACATGACCCCACAATGTCACTACCAAGTTTTGGAGCATTTTAAGACTCCTTCTCCTAGAAGGGACACCCCACATGCATACCATCCTCCGAATCCAGCCGCATCTCTTATGCCAATAGTTCCACTACCACCTGCTCCAATTATGCAAGGGGAACTCCCCACTCAAATGCAGCAACATAATGCTATGAGAGCTATAAACCTTAAACCCACTGCTAGTTCTAACAATTGTAGAAAGAGAAGACCCTTTTTCAGAACCAACAGTCCAAACAAGATCTCACAACCATGACCACTCCTCCATCAAGAAAGACTTTGGAGCTCCCTTCAAACCAACAATAGAGCTCAACGCACAAGGTTATGTTAACACATACCATCACTGACTGGATAAAGGTGGGCCACCTTCCTAGGAAACTCTATGACCCTAGAAGTCCCTTAATATACCTCCAAGTCGCTGGGAATGAACCATGTAAGGCTCTTCTTGAGTCAGGTTCTAGATTCAACTTAATATCGCAAGAAATGTATAAAGCCTGGAACTTGCCTCCACTCAAGAAGAGTAATATTCAATTAGAGCTGGCTGGCTAGTCCATCATTGTCCCTTTGGGACTTGTGGAGGACATTGTTACCACTGTGTGTGGTTGGTCATACCCAATTGATTTCCTAGTGATAGAAGTCAATAATAATAAAGGGGAATTCCTAATAATAATGGGGAGGGCATGGCTAAGTACCATAAACGCATGCCTAGGAATTCGTGATCTTTCCTTGGAAATATCTAAGGAAAAAATTTATGGAAAGATTGAGAAGAAGAAAGTTCCAAGCATCACATACAGTGATACAAAGAGTGATGACATACAGGAATGCTCAGCATCTCCTGCATGCAACTAGTGTGCTCAGGAAGTTAACATACAAAGGTGCTTGTATGTAGCAACCACACAATAAGAGAACACCCAGTGGTTGATAGCTAATCAAGAGAGCAACCCAGTGGAAGTAACTGGGGAAACAACTTGCAACCACAACAAAAGCATAGATACATTGGAATATGAGCTTCGCCAACATCCAATCCTTAATCTAAAAACATCAATTGGGAGAAGTTGGACACTTCTAAAAAATTCAAATAAGTGCTTGTTATTTCAGATCTCTCCCTTTCAATTCAGTCATGGGGGAGATGGTCACCTGTGCTAATCAATTGAGGTCCTCAGTTTTTTTTAAATTTTTTGTTTTACAAATTTCTTTAACTTTTCTTGTTTTTGTTTTACAACATCGTTTATACTTTTTCTTTTATTTGTGTGTGTATGTGTGTGTCTTATCCATTTTGTTAAGTTTGTCAACCAATAAGTGCTATTAATGATGGTATGAACTATTTTCTATTGGTTGTTAATGTTTGGTTTTTACCTTTAAGTTACAATGTTGATTACTAAGGTATGGTTCTTTTGATATAGCAGGAAATGAGTCCACATCATCCATGCATCCATAAAATTATATGGTCTCTCTTGGCTTGGAACTGTATAGTCACCTTTCAAAATAATAAGAACTATCAACGAATCGGTGACTGGGTATTTCTCAAACTAAGGAAGGACTCAAGGATTGAAATGGGTGTGGCTTCAAGGGAACTTGATGTACTTGTGCTGGCCATTCTCTTGGGTGCTTGGATGTTTTCTTCTTGATTTTTCTTACCATTCCAATGTTGCCACATTATCGAGAAGCTAAGCAAATAAGGATAATAAGTCTTTGCATGGTGTGGTTCTCATGCAAAAACACACAAAAAAAAACCAGTGAGGATTCAAAGCACACCCCTTAGACGAAATAAGCATTTGGGCTACAAGCATTGGTTATGGAACTAAAAACATGTTCCCTCTAAAAAAGGCCCTTCCTTGCTTCCTACTTGTTCCTCCCTTGTTTTGTCAGAATGGTGATGGCTCTTTTAGGGATGCATTCTTGTTACTTCAAGTGGATGGATTGGCCGAATGCATTAATGCGAAGTCACTAGATGTGGTTTGTTTGAGGCTGGACTTGGAATGGGATCTACTAAGTCACATTAATCATTAAATACAAAAGGGACTATACACCACCTTGTTCTTGAGACTCCATTCCATTCTCTTCTTTCCATCATTCTCTCTTCATATTTTGGTTGACGCATCATTTTCGTTGTGGTAATTCTTATGGTTAAGACTTTAACTTTTGTTCCAAATGACATTCCTAGAGCCTACAGATTCTTTGAATGTGGGTTTGTTAGGGCATTAAGGGCATGAGCCTACTTTGGAGAGGATCCACTGGCATTCCTATTTGATGCATCAGTTAAAGTCTTTCCCTTAACATTTTGCAATCAAGTCTATTTTGTTCATTTCCATCTTGACATCCATTTCATCGATGTTATAGTTATCTCTTTTTCTCCATATTCCTTATTCCTTTTCTTTTTCCATTCTATCACTATTGGAGGTTTGCTCTTAGTCATGGGGGTCCTAATCCAATTTTTTTCAATTTTTCTCTAAACCCCTACACCTCGGGTATTCATCGATATTATATCTCTAGAATCTGCAATCAGCCATACCACAACTCAGCCAATGGACCTTTCACCGAAGCAAGGTATCAACTGCATTGTGATTCATTTACCCTTGCTAATATAAGATTATGTTGTCTGTGTAGTAGTCTTCAATGATAGTTTAGGACTCAAGCAGAATTTCTAGGAACTTCAAAATCTTACTTAGGTGAAGTAGTTTAAAATTTTGCTAAGCTTGAGCTTGGTGGTTCTTAGAACTTGCAAGAGGACATCATTGACCTTTGTGCTTGGTATTTTGACCCATTTCCAAGCTTCTTACATCCCTCAATGTCACCTTAATATCATCCTAACTAATTCATGATGATGACAAGGCTTCACTAAATCTTCTCTAACTATCAACTCCTTAATAAAATAAATATTTTCATAAGAGCATAAAAACAAATTAATGTAAGAGTTACCTTAAGGTCCTATAAAAGTAAATGATGAAGATTGAGAAAATCTAGGAAAGCCACTGCAAATTAAAAGATCAAAATTTTTTGTCCATTCTAATAGTTTTAATCCATCATATTAATAATATCATTTGCAGAATGTCAAGTCTATCTGTGATCTTCAACAATGTCCAAACTACCAACATTATGTCTTTATTGAATAAATTTTATTTGGTGTGAACCTATCCTTACATTAAAATCTCTACAAATAAATACTAAATCTTTTGCTACAAATTGTACAATATCTCTACTTAAGAATTGAAAAGGATAATCACAAGACACCTCTATAGAATCATACAATGTAGCATCTCTAGGAGCAAAAGCGTATACTACAAGGAAAGCACAACTATGCTAACATAAGGTTTTTAGTTAAACATATTATTTATGATCATCAATTTTTTCTAAAAGTACACAATTTTCAAGAGATTTCCTCACTAACACTACTAATGAGTAGTGGGTACCCCTATGTCCAACCATATGAATCACAAGTTTTCATGTACAATCTAGTTGAATTCCATGGATAGAACTAGTATGCCATCTAGATTATCAAGAATTGATCATAGGTTCCTATCTTCTCTCTTAGACTAGTGTTAGCTGTATGACATATAGTTTAGTCCAAGGTAAGGCACATGATTATGATGTTGTTGGGGCCTTAAACTAACCCTAATAATAATATAGAAATTAACTATTTAATCTAATTAATAATAAGAGGATAAATTCTAAGCTTGCCTAAGGGCAATGTGTGTCTATTCTTAGCTTGGTGTACATGTCTTGAACTCATATACCCACTTGATGAGTCGTCATTTGGGGCGACCACGATATCGTGTACGCAATATCGCATGCCTAGTCGCGATATCGCATACACGATATCACGGCCTGTCTCCTCATCTATAAATAAGAGGTGGACAAATGAGTTTAGGAATCTAGTTTTTAGTTCCTTACCCAAACTCTTGCAATTTTTCNTACTTGGACACGCACATGACCAAAAATAAAGATTGAGATTACTTCATCATTGCAGCATTCACTTAGTTTAATCATTTAATTAATTGTTATTTATTGCTTTTCTTAGTTAACCTCTCTCACCCTTTAACTCATGTTAAAACACGAAATGAGTACGACTTGATTACGAGCATTTAAGTGTGACTACTTGGTAACCTAGTAGTGTACCTAGGATTTGCGCTTTGTAATCCCAGTGGTAGTCATGCACGAAGCCCAAGATGTGTACGAATAATCAAGGAACAGATGCTCATCACACTTAGGCTTGTTTAGATTCTCTTACTTTCTCTCTCCTAGATTAGTTAATATTACTTTCCATTGCCTTCAGGAGTAGCATTAGGTTACAAACCCATCATACACCTCACTCTGGACTAAACCATACGTGACAAAACTAATAGTAGTCCAGGTGGGAAGATAGAGAACTGTGACCTAAGGCTAACTGTCTAGATGCCACAACTAGTCCATCTATAGAGTTCGACCAGATCGTGCGTGTAATGCTTGTATTCGTATGGTTGAGTGTAGGGGTACCTCGCCACTCATCATTGGTGCCATTGCCGGGGACGGTGTTAGTTATCTAGATTAGTTATATCATACAAGGTCGTTGGAAAGGAATTAACGATATATCTTTTAGAAATAAATAATTATTAAAAGTCACATATAAATTCACACATAATTTCACAACCATGCCTCTCTTACAAGATTACAATAATGCCACACCTAGTGAGGAAGTTCATTGACGAACCAATGAACTATATGATGATGAAGATTGGAGTACACAACTTGAAGTGGGGGTTTCTTATAAGCATGAACAAAAATGACGTCATCCCAACACATTAAAGCATAGCTTACCTAATGACAATGAACCCCTATTGGCCACTATAAGCTTAACGCAAATACAGAAGGCTGTTCAAATCTCATGAAGGCATCGTAAAGAGAGTCGTCTACCTAGGCTCGATTTAAACAACTTTCCTAAATTTTTAGGAGGCTATGATCTAGACCCATATCAACATTTACAAGCCTTCTATGATGCCTGTACATGGAAAAAATTTGATAACGGTTGGAAAAAACTTAAGCTCTTTCCTATGACACTCGTTGGCCAAGAAAAAGTATGGTATAGATCGTTAAAACCAAATTTAATATGACATTGGTCAACAATGGTAGAACTTTTTAATGAAAAATATCAAACCTACGCAAGAGTGTCAACCTTGAGGAAGCAAATCCAAGGATGAAAACAAGCACAACATGAATCATTGGATAGGGCCTTAGAAGGATATTATGCACTATTAAACAATTTTCCAGGCCATGGGTTTTCCGAGGAAAGGCTAATGTACCATATGATTGATGGGCTATGTAATGAAACAAGAGAGACGCTAGGGATGTATGCCCAAGGTCAA
>MNCI01020350.1:0-37089 GCA_015680685.1 Gnetum montanum | reverse complement strand
GTTACATCCAGAGTTCATATAAAGATACTGTGTTTGATCATAGTGGCAACAATCCCAGTCGTGGGGGATACCACCACTAAATAGGAGACACCCTTTGTATCATCTGAACCCAAACGCTTATCTTGTTCAACATCCTGTTTCTCTAACTGGGCCAACACACTTTATCTCACCATAGTACCATTCTTCTCAATACTATCAGCCCATACCTTCAACACAACCACCACCTTGTGCACCTTATACTCCTCCTAATTTTCAACATTCTCATCTTTTCCCTCCTTCTAAATCGCCACCAGCTGTTCCTAAGGTGCCTGCACCATAACAACAACCCACGAACATTACTTGTGCCACTACTTCCAACAACAGTGAGAGACCTTAGCAACATTTAAGATGCCATTTCTTTAGAAATGACCCTAAGAAGGGACAACACAATTCCAAGGCCACTGCACCTTCCAACTCAGCACAAGTCCAACCCTATGGTGCACCCTTACCTTCGAACCCAACGCCTCATGTAACTTCATTAGGGCCACCAACTCACACTCCAACAATAGTATAACCCAATGAACATAGGAGTGGAGTGCGAAAACCCAATCCTTGCATACCATCTAATGGTCCTAAATATTATAGTGGGTCAACTCGTTATCTGGAAACTACATCGTATAAATTGCCCTGCTATGCCCATTATAATCAAGTGTGTGAACCCCGATGGGGTAAATATGACCAAGTTCCAAGGTTTTCAACATGCAAGGATCCTCATCTTTCATTTATTAATCCTTTCTGTCCTCAACCATTTAGTTATGGGGGATACCCCCCCATTCTAATCACAAGTTGGATTAATAACCATTTTTTATTTTCTTTGATTTTACAACTTTTTATTTTTTAGTTTTTCAATTTTTCAAATTTCTTGTTTTATCTTTTTATCTTTTTGTGTTTTTGTCCTTTTACATTTCTATACGTAATCTCATCTATGAATAAAACACTCATGTGGATTGTTGGTTGAGGTGTGTTCTATGTTATTAAGTCTCGAGTGATCAATTATTTGGATAGTAAGCCCATTACACCCACTCATCCATTCTACAAATAAGAGGTTCTATTTGAGGGTACAATGATATTCTTCACATTTTTAAAAACTTAAAATTAATTTTGTATTCATTGTACCCAGAATGAAGAAGGATGGATTAAGAGGGAATGATTAGGATGTGACATCAAGGGAACTTGTGGTTCTCTTTGGTGACGTCTATGGGAGTTATCATGCAACATGGTTGTACTAAGATCCTTGTAGATCTAATGAAAATGGGAGTAAGAGTAATCAAAAGGGCACTCAAAAATCCAATGCTGTTCTAGGGGGTCCCACTGGAAAGACATGCACCCATGCCTGAAGGTTGGCGGCTTCTCTAGATTTAGTATTCAAAAAGAAAGAAGAAAAAAGAGAAAAATAAAATGAAAAGAAAAGTGCCACAAAACAAAAATCACTCCTTCCTTGAACAAAAAGCCAAGTGGTCATACACCTTGTTTTCGTACACAATGCGATGTCACTGATTAGAGGAATGGACTTGGTCCTGATCTTGGAATGATGGGTTAATGACATGCTAATCATGCTTTTCATGTAGGATTCATTGTGCCCTGGGTTAGTTACCTCATGTCCCAATCTCTATGATCCCTTCTATACTTCGTTTCATCTCATTGTTTATGTAATTGTAGCTCATGTCATGTGTAACATAGAATTCTTACCTCATTCTAGTGATATTTACATGTGTGTGTTTTGTGAAGTTAGTGCGAATTACATTTAACCCTTCTAGTGCCCACAGACACTTTAAGTGTGATTACACAAGGGCATTATAGGTTGAAACCTGCTTTGGGAAGGACCCACTTGTGTAATTTTTTGTAATTTTCACTTGTGACAGAACTCACACACCATTTCTTACCCTCAGCATAATTTTCAAATGATTTTCTTTCCCTACTATTATCCCTCTGAATTTCCACGTTCCTATGTACCATTACATAGCCTTTTTCTTCCATCTAAGGTTTTATTGATAAAATCCACATCATCATCATTAATTATGCCTTTTGAATTAATGGAATTTCCCTAGAACCCCTTGATAATAGCCCAATGTCCTCTATTTACAACGTTGATTTCAAAATAATCCTTAAAAAATTTGGTATTCTTGTGTTGCCCTATGTCCCTAGGGCCATGATATCGCGTATGCAATATCACGTCCCCGCAACCTATAAATAGGTGACCCCCCCCCTGCAACACTTAGCATCATTTTTGCCATTCACATGGGGGAGTTTTTGAATTTTTTCTCTACAACTTGCTATTGAGTGACCCTTGCTTCTCTAACTATATCTTGCTTGCTGGTACTTTAATTTTAATTTTGTCTAAACCTACTTGAACCTGGAGTGTTCAGCTTAGTCGTGGGGGAGGGACATCTACCAAAAAGCACCTAACTTTTTGGAATTTATCATCGCCCAAAGGACATCATTTAGGGTAATTAACTATAACACTTGAAATAATTGTGCCTAACAATCATTTAATCCCTAGGTATACCAGGAAACTAAAATGGGAAACCGCCTAAGTCATAGGACTCATTATTATAGTTTTTCAGGCAATAGCACATGTGATAACATAAGATCATTAATTAAGCCAAAACGTGGACAACAAGAAGGTCCTTCTCAGGGTGGAAACAAACAATCTCGGAGAGGTTGAAGATAAGACCCTACTAGACAACATGCAGAATAGGAGGAATAATCATTCAACATTCATCAAGAAGATCCTCCTACTGTATGGTCCAGGTAGGCAGAAGGAGGAGCTTCTACAGCACTTGAACAGGGAAAATATCTCACGTTGCCCCAATATTGTGTTCAGGCTATCCATGAAAAGTCCACATTCACTGTGGTGATTGTGGAATTGAATTTCAAATATTTTGTAGAGTTTGCTCTTGAGGCCATTAGGGATCACCTCAAAGGATCCCCATTATGGCCTACCCTCTTTGAAAGCGGTGCTTGGTACCTAGTAGAGACGTACCAATTTTGGCACAATAGGGAGCAAGGCACCATGGTCAATAGTAATGGTGTGATAGTTGATTTCTCTATGCACGCCATTTCAAAAGTGTTAAATCTTCTGAATACAGGGCCCAAAGTTGCTCAGTTATGCACCCGTTCAGACCCCGATGTGTGATGGGATTGGTTGGAGAAGGCTTATGGTAGAGATAAAACATTTGGTGAGTTGATGAAAGAAGAGAGGATTTACTTTAAAATTGGAACATATCACCTCTTCCCCATGAAGGGCTTGAAAAGAATATCAACATATGCAGCTAGAGGATGTGCAGTGCTAATGGGAAAGGTTACCACTAACTTGCCCCATCTATATCTAATGGAGATCTTGAGGCGGTTCAAGGAATGAAAGATAGAGAAAATGGCACTGCCTTTTCCTTGTCTTATCAGAAAGCTTTGTCAATGTGCTAGTATTTTGGGGTACACCAATGATGTTCTCCGAAAAGCCCAAACTACTTCATATGCTGAATTTCTAAAGGTGCCAGCTTCAAGAAAAAGCACTGGCAAAGAGCTGGGACCAGAACAAGAAGATGAACAGATGGTTGGACCAAATACAACTCAACTTACAGGACCTAGCCAACCTCTAAGCATAGGTCCCAGCCAACAATAGGAAGCAGGGCCCAACACAGGCCATGATCAATAGCCACTGTAAGACTACAGACCATCGATGTACCATCTCAGGGCCATCGCTAAGACAATTAGTTGGGGAAGTCGTGATGACACAAACCTCTTCCATGTCATCAATGATGTCATTCAGCCTACTGTTTCATTGGATCAAACAAGGGGGGAATTATCTATTCACATAGGAGGAGGGGAAAGTAGATGGTCACAACAGATCTCAGGAAATATGACATCTTTCTAGGTGGAGTTAAATACTGGTGAAGGGGCTACTATGGTGGTCATGCAACACCAGAATTCCATGGGAGCTACAGAAGTGATCATAGAAAACATCAAAGAATTCTTCAACGTAGTTGTTGTGCCACTAGAAAATTTCAGAGGAGCACGAGATGCTCAAACTTTGGCCAAAACCTCAATGACTCCTGCGGAACATGAGGATGCGCTTGATTGATTGCTCCAAATAAGGCAAGTAATGATGTCCCTGTTTGACATCCCTTAGGATGTTATGGCAATTTAGTTAGACCTCATTTCCATGAAGGGGAGTCTGGTCTTAACAAAAGTGAGGGTGGAGCATGCTGAAGCAAAGGTGCAGAAACTACAAGAGCAGCTCGTAGCCCTACAAGCAGCACAACGGGATCCTCTGCAATTTGTTCCTGTAGACTAGCTAGATAATTTTAGAACTAAGCAACTAACTAAGCTAATAGTGGAGAATAAAAGGGTGGTTGATGAAAAAGAAAAGGTTGTTTGGGATGCCTCTGTAGCACAGGCACAAACTCATGCATATATCAAGGCACTCAAGGCCTTACAAGAAGAAAACAAGTAGCTCGTTGTAGACAACCTTCAGTTGACCACTGTGGCAAAATAGAAGAACATTCTCGAGGAACACTTCCATAAATTACAAGAAAAATTCATTCAGGTCAACTAAGATGTAAGCCATTTAGCTAGAGAAAATTGAACCCTCTCAATGGAGGAGGTGTGCACCATTCATCAAAAGTCAGCTATTGAGATAAGCGCATGGCAAAATGAGGCTAAACAACATGAGAAGCTGAAGAAGCACTTCCAAGATCAGGTGGGAATGTACCAATAGATCCTTGAGAAGGAGATCCATATGGCCAAGGCCCAGATCAATGCTATCAGGGCTCAACACACTAACTGGTGAGCCATATTGGACACATATGCCTTTGTCCACTAAGCAGAAGTTAAGAGCTGGGACTTGCAAATTTAGTATTTGATAGAATACATGGAGTTGGAAAATTTGAGATATGCCAACCTTTCCATGTTAACAGTAGGACGCCCAAGGATAGAGCTCAAGTAGCAGGTAGCAACCACCCACATCAAATACGAAGCTAAATTTGTAGAACGCAAGAAGCTGTTGGAGAAACTGGAAGTTGCAAATTCTAAACTTGAGATGGTGAAAGCTAGATACCAAGGATAGAAGGATGTTGTAGTAGATTTGGCTCGACAGCTAGCAGATTTTCAAGAGTACAAGGATAAAGCCAAAGCCTATGAGGAGGAATGATGGGTGTTTACGGCTTAGTATGTCAAGGCCAATCAAATTTTTCTGCAACTACCTTGTCCATGGGAATTGCTGACTCCGTCAAACATTGGAACATTAGCATGGATGGCATAAGAGCCTTGGACCGAAGAGGAGAAGCTCTAGGCCATACTTCAACGCCATCAAGCCTCAAAACCTGGAGCACAAGACAAAGGGAAAGCACCAATGGAGAAGCCACTGCCACCAGGAACTACATGAGTTCCAAAAATTTTGTAGTTCTATGAAACTAAATTTCACATTTTTATTCAACTGATAATGGCCTTTAAATAGGCAAATAAATCAATGGAAAATAGCAACTAAATCCTAATATGAAGCAACTTCTATAACGGTTGACCCTTTAACTTCTGTAATGGTTGACCCTTCAACTTCTATAATGGTTGAACCATCAACTTCTGTAACAGTTGATCCCTTCAACTTTTGTAACAACCGACCCTTCAACTTTTGTAATGGAAAATCCTTCAACTTATATAACAACCAGCCATTCAACTTCTAAAGAACAAAAATAACAATTGAATCCCTAAGGACAACTCCTAAATTCTAGGACAAACAAAAAAAGTATGTTTAACAATTAACCACATTTAACACTCTCATAAATTAAAAGTTTGCAAACTATTAGTTTAATAAGAATCATTCAATGTGCAAACTCAAAGCTACTTTCTTAGCCTCTAGAATGTTGATAACTTGAGAGGTTTGGTTAGAATATCAGTGAGTTGATCTTCACTCTTACAAAACACTAAATCAATAACACCATCATTGCATAGATCACATAAGAAGTGAAATAACACATGAATATGCTTGCTTCTTCAATGTAGCATAGGAATTTTGGATAACTTTATGGTAGAATTGTTGTCATAGAAAATTGTAGTAGCCCACCCTTGCTTGAAATATAGCTCATTAAGAATTTTTCTGAGCCAAATAGCTTGGTAAGAATAAGATGTTGTAGCAACAAATTTAGCCTTTGTGGTTGACAATGTGATATTTAATTGCTTTTTGGATGACCATGAAACAACCCCTATGCCCATCATAAAAACATATCCCGAAGTGCTCTTCCTATCATCTTGATCTCCTAGATAATCACTATTAGTAAATCTCACAAAATCAGATTTTTTACTTTTTTTGTAAAAGAGCCCAAAACCTTTAGTCCCTTGTAAGTAATGAAATATTCTTCTAGCAACCAACAAATGCATCTTCTTTGGAGACTCCATGTATCTTTTGATAAGACTCACATCATGCATTATATCAGGTTGAGTTGTTATCAAATACATTAGACTCTCAACAATTTGCTTGTAAAGTCTCGCCTCCACCTTGCTTCCTTTAGGATCTCTTTTTACCCTCAAGCCAATCTTAATTAGAGTGCTTATAGGATTGTAATTTTTCATCTTAAACCTCTCCAAAATTTCTCTAACATACTTCTTTTGAGAAATAAAGATTTCAATAGGGGCTTGCACTACTACCATGCCAAGATAGTAATGCATTTTTCCAAGATCAGTCATTTCAAACTCATCCATCGTGGACTTCTTAAATTTTTCAAATGAATCACTATCATTCCTAGTGAAAATAAGATCATCAACATATAAACATATAATGAGCACTTTTCCTCCATCAATCTTTGTAAAAAGTGTATGCTCATATGGACATTTTTGAAATCCCTCCTTAGAAAAATAGGTATTTATATGACTATACCAAGTTCTTGGAGCTTGTTTTAGTTCATAAAAAGCCATTTTTAATTTATAGACCTTGTGCTCACTACCAAGCTTCACAAAACTAGGGGCCTAATCAATAAATACCTATTCCTTCAAGTCTCCATGCAAGAATGCAGACTTGACATCCATTTGGAAGATAGGGTATGAATTTTGTGTTGCAAATGCAATCACCAATCTAATTATATCATGCCTTACAATAGGAGCAAAGACTTATTTATAGTCAATCCCATATTCGTTCTTGTATCCCTTAGCCACAAATTACACCTTATACTTGTCAACTTCATTAGTCTCCTTTAGTTTTTTTTAAAGACCCACTTCACATCAATGGTTTCATGCCCTTTTGTAAGATCAACCAACTCCCAAGTACCATTTCTCTCAATGGCTTCAATTTCATCCTCCATTTCCTTCTCCATTTTGATTCTTTAATAGTACTTTCAAGAGTTGTGGGATTACAATATGCAAACAAAGCAAAGTGGATGATTAGGTCATTAGATTGGTTAATCCCAGTTACCTCATAATCCATCATCCATAATGATCTTTTTCCAATATGGTGAGATTCAACTACTACTATTGTTGGTAAAGTCTCAACCTCCAGAGTTCTTGGTGCTTTAGCCTTCATGGCTTTGCAATTTTAGCCTCAACAGTTCTTGGCGCTTCGAAGTCTATAGTTCTAGGTTCTATAGTTTTGAGTGTTGCGGAGTTTGTAGATTCGCTGTCAAAAATAATTAAAGTAGGCTACTACCCATTCCAATTCCAAGTGCTCACTTCATCAAAGATGACATCTTTGGTAGTTATAATCTTCTTTGTCAGAGGATTATATAATTTATATGCTTTGGATATCTGACTTACATCAAGAAAGATACATTTTTCACTCTTATCCTCTAGCTTCTTGCTCTTCTCATCGAGGATATGTGTGTAGGAAATGCAACCAAAGATTCTGAAGTGATCTATTGCTAGTCTCCTCCCACTCCAATCCTCTTCTAGTATCATGTTTTGAATAACAAAGGTGGAACTTCTATTCAAAACATGGATGCTCATAGCCTCTAGCGAGAAACTCTTTGGAATACTTACTCTTGCCAAGAGGCTTCTCAACATATTAAGGATGGTTCTATTTTTCCTCTTTGATACACCATTTTGTTGTGGTATATAGGGGGTAGTGAGCTCTCTCTAAATGCCATGGTTCTCACAAAAAACATGAAATTCTTTTTAATAGTATTCCCCTCCATGATCTATACAAAGAGTCTTAATGATCTTTCTAGACTCTTTCTCAACATGTACCTTGAAGCTTTTAAATGCATTAAAATATTTAGACTTTTCTTACAAAAAATAAACCCAACATTTTGAGTATGATGAGTCATGTTCAGTTAGCTATGTCGATGAGGCCTCATCAACACGGCCTCGTCGGCTGGGCCTTGTTGATGAGGCCTAGTTGATGCATCTTACCATGCGTTGATGAGGCCCCATTGATGCAGTGTTGATTTTTGGCTATAAATATACACTTGTAGCTACATTTATGGCAAGTAGAGATTGTAGTTGTAGTGAAGCTCTTGTAGTTTTCCCATTTGAAAGTTATAATTTTTTCCCTGAGTGCCCGTGGTAGGAGTCATTGAGTGGATAGATCTTTATTCAAGCATTGTTGTACCTGAGCACGACAATGTATGCAGCAATAAAGACAAGATTTCTAATAAATCTTGTAGCACTTTGGATAGATTAGCTATTTTATTTATGCATTTAATGTTCTCAATTATTTGTTAAATGTTTTCAATTAGTTATTAAATATTTTCTATTTATTACACTAATGAAATAATTAAGATGGATAGACTACACACATAAGTATGACCACTTCAAGCATAACACGTATTCGCTTGGTAATCCTAGCAACGTTATTGCTTAGTTCACCTAGTAGTGTCGTGCTTGGTCACCTGGTAGTAGATTCATGGGTTCAGGATGCGTATAAAAAGTGGGATCAAATGTTTATGTTAGGAATAGTTAAATGCTAGTTAATTTATTTTAGTTAATCCAATTCCTTTTATCTACATTTTTTAGCACCAAGTATAAAACATAAAATGATAAAAATTGGATGCCTTAGTTACACTTAACCATACCAACATACGTCACAAGTGTAATTAGAAAGACAATGATTGAACTTAAGGCAAGGTTCACTTCCTAAAGGACTAGTGCACTAGAAATGATAAAGTCTATAGAATTTGACTGGATCACGCATGATCACTTTGTGATTCATATGGTTGGACGTAGGGGGTACCTTGCTACTCATTAGAGTATAATCATCAATGTAGATGATCAAGTACCTCTTACCTCCATTTGAAGATGGTTTTATTGGCCTACAATTGTCAAAGTGAACTAGTTCAAAGACATTTTTTGCTCTCCATGATTTTTCTTGAAAGAATTGAGAATGATGTTGTTTACCAACAACACATTCTTCATAGACTCTAGAAGGAATTGTAATTTGGGGAAGACCAGTCATCATATTTTTCTATTGTAGAGTCTTTAATCCTCCAAAATTCAAGTGGTCATAGCAAAAATGCCAAAGCCATATTGGGTCTTTTACTTCAACCTTTAGAAAAGATTGAGCACTTTCAATCCTCAATGGAAATAATCTATTGAATCTCATTTGAACAACTATAATAGCTCCTCTTGAAGGATCATAAATTTCACAAGCATCCTTTTGAATGGTTATTACATAACCCTTCTCTTGCAATTGACCAACACTTAACAAATTTTGTTTCAAATTAGGAACATAAAAAACATTGAAAATTGTTTTTACAAAATCATTCTTAGTTCTAATGTTAATATCCCCCTTTCCCATTACATTTACACTAGAACAATCACAAAAAATTATTGTAGAATGAAAACTTTCATCTATGTAAGAAAAAAAAGACTTACATCCATACATATGGTTGTTGCAGCTAATATCTAGATATCATACATCTGAGTAAGATTCTTGGTTGGCTTCAACTACCATCAACAAAGTTTTAGGCTCCTTCTCTTCTAGAAAATTTGATTTCTCTCCTTTGTCATTGGGTAGTTTAGTGTAGCATTCAGAATGATAGTGTTCATTTTTATGACATCTAAAGAATTTCACCTTAGATTTATCAACTTGTCCTCTACCTTTGCCTTGAAATTTATCACCATCCCCTTTGAAATGTTAGCTACCATCTCTATTGCCTTGATCTCCTATTCCTCTACCTCTACCTCTACCTCTTCCTATTAAGGAATAAGTAAAAGTAGAAGCCTTCAAAGCTTGCTATTCAAAAGTTGAATTTCAATTCATATTTTGTTCATGGACTAACAAAGAACTTTGAAGTTCATTAAGGGATAGTGCATCAACATCTTTGGATTCTTCAATTGAACAAACAACATAATCAAACTTGGGGGATAGGGAACACAATATCTTCTCAACAATAATTACATCCTCCATCTTATCATCATGAAATTGCATGTTATTGACTATCCTCATTGTCCTTGCACAATAGCTAGTAATAGACTCCCCATATTTCATTGAAAAAGTCTTAAAACCCCTTCTCAAAGCTTAAAGTTATGCACACTTTACTCTCAAAGATCCTTGACATTTCTTCTTCATAAAATCCCAAATATCCTTGGAAGTTTTTTTTGCTAAGAATAGTCTCTAGAATAGAATGATCAATTGCTTGAAATACATAATTCTTTGCCTTAAAATCTTTCAACCTCAGTCCCTCTAGCTCCATTCTTTGTTCATTTGTGAGTGCAGCCTTAGTTGTAGGTGCTACCACACCATATTCAACAACTTGCTAGTACTCCTTAGACTTTCAAAAATTTTCCTCAACATGCTCCAATGGTCATGGTGACCATCAAAATGTGGGATGGTAGGCTATACAAAATTTTTAGGACCATTTATGCACTAATGTGCTCTTCTCTCTAGCCTCCTAAATCGGTCGCACTACTATGCTTTTCTCTGTAGCCTCCTGAATTGGGCTTTCTCTCTAGCCTCTTAAACTAAGCTCTGATACCACTATTAGCCTCTAAGGTTGTGCATTGCTTGCCTGTGCACTACTAGCCTTAGATAACAAAATAAACAAAATGGAACAAATTAGGGATAAATAGAGGTAACTAAATTTCACATTTTTATTCATCTAATAATGGCCTTTAAATAGGCAAATAAATCAATGGAAAATAACAACTTCTATAATGGTTGACCCTTTAACTTTTGTAATAGCTAACCCTTCAACTTCTATAATAGTTGACCTTTCAGTTTCTATAACAATCAACCCTTCAACTTTTGTAATGGCAAATAGTGAACCCTTCAACTTCTGTAATGGTTGACCCTTCAACTTCTATAATGGCTGATCCTTCAACTTCTATAATGATTGACCCTTCAACTTCTATAATAGCAAACCCTTCAACTTCTGTAATGGCCAACCATTTAACTTTTAAAGAACAAAAATAGCAACCAAATCCCTAAGGACACTTCTTATAGACTAAGACAAGAAAAAAAAAGCATGTTTAATAATTAAACACATTTAACAACCCTATATTATTCCTATTTCGATTACTAAAATTATAATAGCAAATGTGACAATAAACGAAGAGGGTGAATTCCCCACAAATTTGCAAGCATACAGGATAGCAAACATGAGCATCGTCAATCCCCTAATCAACCCAAATAGCACCTACCAAGATGTTAGGATCATCAATAAACTCAATGAGCTCCTCTTATGAATCATAAATGCAATGAAAAACCATCTTCTTTACTCACTGTATTCTTCTTTAGGCCCTAGTACTCAACTCTAGGATCAGCTTAACAAATCCATGCTTGAATGTTATTTAACGACAATCGTGTGAAGGATGCATCACCAAAACTCCATTAGCTAATCCACATCCACATAACTACTGCAAAGATATAGGTCTTATGGTTGACTCTATAAAAGATCTAGGAAAAAGAATTTTCAATAAAAGATAGCATGATATTGCCTAGAAGCATAGCCTTTGGACTGTGTAAACTAAGAAACAATAAAAAAACACATTCGAATTCATGCCACATTGACCATAGGATGATGTGAAAAGCATCTTCAATATAATTAATGATAAATGTTCTCCATATAATAATTATAAAAAATTTACATTTAATCCATTACAACTATGTTTAAGCTGATAAGTTTATCAGATGTTTTCTAACGTGAAAGCCAAATCTTTTAAGGAGATCTATTCATGATTTAGGTGGATTAAAAAACATGCTTAGACATGCCTTTTGGAAAAATTAAACAGGTTACATGTACACTAAGCCAATGATACTTGATTAAAGATTTGAACATGAAAAATTTTGCAATATATGTAGAGAGTGATCATTGTAGCAAGGTTTTTAAATGAAGGATCTTTTGAGGGTGTGTTTGGTTTGTTGAATTTGTTGAATCTTAGTACATGTTAAATCTAAGAATTTAAAAATCATTCTACATTAAATTTTATAAATTAAATCTTGTAAGAACAAAAATAATCCAAAAATCAATAATATTGGGTATTTTGGGTGGATCCATCAAGAATCACACAATAAATTCTTGCAAAACCATGGGTGTCTTGGGTGGGTCCATCAAGAACAACATAATATATTTTTACACTAAACAACATTTTTTTGGTAAGAAAATAGACACAGGAGCTAGTATCATAACTCCTTTACTACAACATAATAGGTGTAACCTACTAAATAGGAGTGTTCTACAAGAAAGCTACTCTATTATTACCACACCCTAAAGCAAGGTAAAAATTGAACCCATAAACAAACATTAGTACTTGAGAGAGATGAAACTCTCTTGTTAAGAAATTTGCTAAACTATTATCCTCACTGCTAATATATTGTGTTTTAAAACGAAAATTGGCAAAAAATAAGGACCATATTATTAAATGGGTGTGAGCGACCTTATTAAGATTCTTAACTTGTAGATATTTGTCAAAATGCTTTAAGTTACTTCTTATAATAATTTTTTTTGCTTGTAAGAATAACCTAAAGGCTTCAATTCCTTTGACTATGGCTAGTAGTTCTTTATGTATACTATGATAGTTCTTTTGATTTGGTCAGAACTTACTAGACCTATACTTGTAAATGTAGATCACTTCATCTTTGTCTTCTTTTAACACTACTACCCAATAGTCATCAGATGCATCAAATTCTAGAATTAAAGTTCCATCTATTGGTAGTCTTAATTGAGACAAATGTTTACAGTGTTCTTTAATCTTTCTTACTATGTCTGTATGTTGAGTTGTCCATGTTACAACCTTGTTACTAAGTTGTTCATTTAGTAACTTACGATCTTTGGCTAAATATTTGTAGAATCTAAACACATAGTTAACATAGCCTAAAAAGAATTTTAATTGTTTTCTTTCTACTAATTCATCAAGAAACTTGGAATTGCTTCAATGACATGTGATTAGAGTGTTACTTTTCCATGGATAATTTCTAATCCAAGGAATTCAGTCTTTTCTTGCACTATTTTCATTTTTGTCAGTGAGAGTACTAATTGGAAAATTTTTTCAAGATGCCTAAATGTTGGAAAGCATTTTTACTGATTACTAAAATATCATCAATATATACTATAATAAATGGAAAAGAGAAGAAGATTTTATCCATTATTTGCTAGAAAATGGAAGGTGTTTTAATCTCGAAAGGCAAAATAATCCATTCATATAACCCACTTGGAATGGTGAAAGAAGTATTTCACTAGTCCTTTAGGTACACCTGGATCTACCAAAAACCTAACTTTAAGTCAAATTTAGAGTAAATGTGTGTGTTTGGTATTTTTTGAAATAAATCATCCTTACTAGGGATTGGATGTTGCACAAGTTTTATTAAGTCATTTAGAGGCTTATAATTAATGACTAATCATTTCTTACCTTTGATTTATTTTGTCCTTTTATTAACATAAAAGATGGCACATGAAAGTGCTGGGTTGAATCAATCCTCTTTATAAAAGTTGATTTATCTTTATATCACATTCCTTTTTCAATTCAAGTGACATTCTTGTGTGGTTTGCTTTTGCATTTATCTTAATATTATCTTTTAGATCAATATGGCACTAGTGTTGTTTCTTCCATTTAAAAGCTACTAGATCATCAGATGCTACTGTTAATAGCTTTTCTTTCATCTTTTCAAATTGCTCTTCTTTTTTACTTGGTAAATTATCCACTTGGTATTACCTACTTGTGGAGGTATTATAGTTTCAAATCTTATTTTATTTTGTGATAAATGCAGATATTGAAGATTCTTTAAAATTACAGTAGTATTGGTTATGGTATAGGGTCAAAACTAACTAAGATTATCTATATCTATTAAAAGATCATAAGATGGAAGGTCTAATTGAAATATTTTAAACAACATTATAGAATTTTCAGAAGCTAAAATAGGAAGGTCTCCTTTAAATTCCATGGGACATCTTTGCATGTTGAAGGCAACATGCATTGTTCATCTTGGTTTCCATAAAATGAAGGTAGAATACCTAGTCTTCCTAAGGAGATTTTTGCTCCACTATCTAGTAAAGCATCTACTAGGTATGGCTTAAACGAGGGTAACTTTATTAAGAATGTACACATTGGAACCATTGGTTTTTGTATGTTATTCTCATTTATTATATTTACAAGTAAGGTTTTCTTACTAGTTTCTTCTTGATACTAAAGTCTATTTTCACTATCCTCTTCAAGCATTAATTCCTAGATTTCTTTAGAGGTCCATTCCATGAATGTTTTTAGCTATTGAATTATATGTTTTCTCTACATGGATCTAGTTAATTCTAAAAGTTTTTTTAATTCCTCTATGTCCTTCTATAGAAGCATAATTTTGAGAATTTAGAAGAACTTGTCTTTTTTTTAAAATGTCTTTTATGTAACTTCAATTCTTTTTTCTTTTCTTCTAGTTGTTTTTCTACAGCCATATATCTAGAAATGTTTTCTATAGGCATTATTTTTAATTCATTTTTTAATAAGCTAACCTAATTTTCTATTTCTATGTAGGTTGGGTCTTCTTCAGGCTAAAGAGAAAATTTTAAAGATTTTTTATAGTGATTGTAATGTCTACAAGATGAGGATGAAGAAGGGCATTTATTCATATTATTAAAATAACAAACATCAAAATCAGATGAATGCAAATAATAAGGCAAATCATCCGTTGCTCCCCCCTTGGAAAAAGTGTTAGGTGACTCATCAAAATACTCCTTAGAAATTTCAAGGAGAATGTCTCCATGTTCAAATGGAACATGTTCATTGGAAACATATTCAAAATATTGTTATGATATGTTTTATTTCTGAATGAAATTCATCTTTTTAGGATGTTGGTTCTTTTGAGGACATTGGTTTGAGAAGTGTGGTTCATTACATAGAAAGTATTTAACATCTTTCTATGGTAATTTCCTGCAACATCGTTTAAACATTCCTAAAAATATTTTGGAGGGCCTTAGATTATACCTTATTTTCCATTGCTGATTTTGTGGTTTATAGGATTTTCTCAGTTTAGTAGAGTTATTTCTATGAAAACAAGAAGCACAATCTTTTTATGATTTTTTATATTTTTCTTTTGGACAAATTTTTAAATAAATACTTCTACCTAATTTATGACTTAGGTCCTTGACAAAGTTTTCGACTTCCTGATTACAACAAAGTTCTTTGTTTACATTTGTAATAAATTGTTGTATAGCACCAAAACTTATTTCACCTAAATTCAGGTTTTTCCTTTTTAATTCTACATGATATTTATTGTAGAACAGCTATGGTAAACATTCTAACAAATGTTCCTTGGCACCTATCTCATGTGTCAATTTACTAAAGTAGTATAATTGTTCCATTTCATTAAGAAAGGTATGTAAATCTTGAATTCTAGATAATCTAGATTTAAAAAACCTATCTCAATAAACATGATCAAGATTGTCTTTATTTCCAATAAATTCTTTAATGATTGCATTTAGAAATACAATCGCTAGAGCAAAAGTTAACTTTCTTTTAATACATGGGGGAATGTGATTCCACCATCTTCTTAGAATTTCCCTAAAAATGTATGTGGTATTAAAGATAGCCAATTTTGCTTCTTTCTTTTCTAAGTAGATTTGAATGTCTAGATATCCTTGGATAGCATCTATGGTATCTTGACATCCTTTCAAATCTTTATGATCCATACTAAATGTTTGATGTTTATCCCTAGACTTTCTAGTTTGAATTCCTGAGAATTCAATAGGATCTTCTTGGTAACCTGTAGCAATCTTCTTAATCAATAACTCTTCTTCAATGTCATAAGAAACTTTTGACTCCTGAGAAGTTGTTGAAGATTTTGAATCTGTGTCTTTAGTTGTATTAGCATTAAGGGCTAATCCTTTTTCCTTTTTTCTTCACTAATTCATTTTATTTTCTTCTATATCTCATGATATGAGATTTTCCTATGTGTGGTGGTGATCTAGTGAGAGGAATATTATTAGCATATTTTAACCAAGAAGAAATTTTTGTTCCTTTAGGAACCTAGACTTGCCTAATTTGTTTTACCTCATTTTCTATAAATGCTAAATTAGACATATGTTTTTGACTTTCTCCTACTAACTGATCTCTATGGATATTAGTCTAATTTTATAATTTAATAATATCTATTGGTCCTTTTTGTCCTTTGATAAACTTTCTCTTATCAATATATTCTCTAGTGGTTTGTATTTATTTAAGAAGTGACTTGTGTTCTAGTCTCAATTTATCTTTAGGAGAGATAATCTTTTTTATTAGTTTATCTACTTCTTCATCTGCTTTATTGGTGTTCATTTTAAGCAAAGCATCACACTCTTTGCAATGATATTGATAATCTATTTCTTCTACTTGTAGGTGTTTGTAAGAGGGATTAGATGAAGATGCTTCCTTTGAATTAGAATCATTTTTAGAAGAGCTATATTCTTCTATTTTAGCTTTCCCTTTTTGTTTAGGTAACATAGGAATTTCTCCTAGAATTGTTTCTACTGGTGTTTTGAATCCTAATTCCTAAAATATATTTGCTAGATTTGCTGTTATTTTTTGTTTTTCAATAATTTCTAAATGAGATAATTCTTTGTTTGGTTGTGGCATAACACCAAGTAAAGAGGGTAAGATTGAATAAGAGGAGGAACAGTCTTGGAAAGGATCCTGATCTGTAAACCTTAGAGGTTTTAACTGGACTTGGTACCTTCTTTTTGAATGATTTCAAGAAGGTTTTAAGTACTCATAGTACTTATCCTAGAGATCGGTTAAATCAGGATATTGGGTGTGAATTGGGAGTTCTTCTATGTTAATATTCACCCCATATTCAATATTTGTCAAGCAAACTTGTAAAGCTTGTTCTGCTAAGGGCAATAATGTTCTAATACTAGTTGAATCAAACAACTTGAAGCATAATCTTGTTCCTATAGTTGCATAGATACTTTTCTCTTCCATATCTACTGGAATGTAAGCATTAAGCATTAAGCTTTTATATAAGTTTGGATCATGGAGGGATAAGGTGAAATTCGGAACAGTGACAACAAGAGCATCAATTGCTAATTTAACTTTAGCATGCATAATTATTGCATCCCAAAAATCTTTAAATCTTTTGTCTATTAACAAAATCTAGTAGGGCTTTTGCAGCCTATAGTTAAAGTGTAGTTGTATGTGGATTGAAATTTTAGCAATCTAGAGATATTTGTAACCCTTTTGAATCCACTGTGCAACCTCCCCTAGCAAAAAAATGTTAAGGCAACAAGGTGCAAACTAGTCCCTGAAATCTCAAGATCACATTCAAAAAGATACAATTCTTTGTATGTTTCTAAGAAAGAAAGGCTTTTTGAATCATAAATCTTAGAGCACTTGGGAATAGGTAACAGAGTCGAGCCATTCATATTTTGACAAAATAATGATAAACACTGAATATATGAGTTAGAAGAAGAGGAACTTGTAAGAGTGTGGGTGTTTTCCATGGGTGCTGAAGAATGTTGCAGCATTAGGTGTAAAACCAAATAACATTTCTAATGCTAATGATGTATTTTAAAAGAACTTTAGAAACTCATATACTTTATTTTTTGATTTTATACTAATGAAAAATGTATCAAGTGATTACCTTATTATTTGACAAGAATTGGCAAGTAAGAGTTTTCCACTTCAAATCATACTTCAAGTAATGTTAATAATGAAGTGTTAACCTAGTGGTGATACTCTTAACTTGGAAGCTAAGTTTTGAGTTCAAATCCATTCAATAGTACTTAGCTATAAAGTTTTATTTAAGCTCTACAAAATTTTTGTTACAACTATATGTATTAATACTTTTATAGTTTGAATATTTCTTCTAGATAATAACTTTAAACTATTAGCAACAACTTGAATAACTCATACAAAATTTCTTGAGGGGGTTGAATCTATGATTCTTTAGGACTCAATACGAAACAGTAAGGGATATACTACTTCACTAAGGGACTCTTAAAGTTAAATTTAATTTATTTTATTGGCATCTTTACTATACTATACATAGAATAAAACATTGTAGCAATATTAAAATATAAAGATTTGACAACAAAATTTACTTCCTAAAGCAAGAGGAGCTTTATTTAACTAAAAAATTTTATTATTTTTTAATCATTTCAAGAATCCCTCTCATTTTGTAATGTTCTTAGTTTTTGTATGCTATGATGTACTTTGTTTTGGGTTAAGTTATCTTCATCATGAATCAAGTTATAATTGATGTGGATATGTTATTGATATTTATCAATATAATCTTCAATTTTTAAAAACCTATAAACAAGAAATGTTAGTTCCAAATTTTACCAAAGTAAAATACTCTCTTAAATTTCTAAAACTACAAAGAAGAGCCCTAGAAACTAGCATAAAACTTATTAAAATGGAAATTAATAGAAAACATATATTACTTGATGAGCTTAATAAGGCACTTTTAAGTTAAATGTGGAAGTTAATAATGATTCATCACCATAGATAGCTTTGATAAAAAAATCATGTGAATCATCTACCAATGGCATTATAAATTAAAAATGAAACTTGAAAGAAACATTTGTAATTTAATAAATCTAAAAAACCTTAGAAAACTTGCTTAATCCACTAAGAAAGAAACTAATGATTATCTCACTCTTCTTCCTAACCAAAATAACCAATCTAATTTTCTTGATTCCAATCATCAATTAAACATTCAAATAAATCAATAGACCTAAAGAATGAAGAAATACTTACCATTCATAATAATTAGTAAGTGGTGGAGTAATCCAACACCCAACCATACAAGGTACAAGTATTCATGTGTAGCCCAATCGTAAAATGTGGACAAGGCAATGTGATTATGCTAGTAATTGGTTAAAATTTTTACAATTTTTTCCACCCATAACAAAGGATGGGACATTACAATCTACCTCCCTTAAGCATCTATCTCATCCTCAAGTGCTTCCTCGATATCTAGCTACTTAACAACTGCTTCATCATTATGCTCATCAACTTCAGTTCCCTTATTCTCCTCATTATCATCTAGATAAATAAAAGATCAAAATTTATAAACATAATTTATTACATCCATAGTAAACTCAACCTATCATTCAATATCTAGATGATCAAAAAGTTGAGGGTAAGCTCCTTGTTTTCCCAAGTCTATTGATTACAATTTCACCATTGAACAAGTACTTCGCTGATAGTTTTGTTTTGTAATTTCTCGGTTCATTGGTCTTTAATAGGAATTTGTTTTACTTCAAAGCTAGAATTGGATTGTAATGGCAAAGTATTCCAATCCAATACATATGGTACATCATTTTCATGAAATTTCTTTAACAAGCTCACATGAAAAACTAGATGATTTTTTAAGGTTTTAGGAAGATTCAGTTGATATGATACTTTGCCAATTCTTTCAGAGATTTCAAAAGGTCCACAAAATCTAGGTGCTAATTTAGTATATTTTCCCAATTTAAGAGAACTTCTGGTAAGTTTTATTCTCAATAATACTTGATCCCCTACTTGGAATTATTTTTTAAGTCGATGTTGATTTGCATATCCTTTATATGTATCTTAGGCTACTTGCAAATTTTGTTTAACCCTTATGACAATGTTTTCCATTATTTTCATTTCTTCTTCCTTCCATTCCGCTCTTAAGGTTGGATATGCCCAGGTTAATGGTGTATGACAATTACATTCATATACCATTTTGAATGGTGTTCGCTGTATGGAACCTTGATAATTGCTATTGTAGGAAAATTTTACCATATGCAAATAATTCTCCCATGTTTTTGGTCTACTCCCAATGTAACTTCATAGGATATCTTCTAATATTCTATTTACTCATTTAGTTTGTCCATTACTTTTAGGATGATAAGTTGTGCTAAATTTCAATTGAGTTCCAAGCTCTCTAAAGAAATTTTTCTAGAATTTGGATATGAATTTAGGATCTCTATTCAAAGTGATATATTTTGGACAACCATGTAATCTAAATACTTCTTGTATGAATTTTTGGACTATTTCTTTTGTTGTGTTTGTAGATTTCAAAGCTATAAAATGTGCCATCTTTGATAAATGATCAACTACTACAAAAATTGAGTCATTTCCATTTTTTGGTTATTAGCAATCCCACAATGAAATCCATAGTGATATCTTCCCATTTTCGGGTTGGAACTTCCAAGGCTTGTAATAATCCACTAGGTTTTCTTTGTTCAACTTTTATTCTTTGACATGTTAGGTAATTTTTAATGTATGTAGACACATCATTCTTCATTCAGAGCCAAAAATAGGATTTTTGAATTATCATATAGGTCTTAATATAACCTAGGTGCCCTACATATGGTACTTCATGTGCTTCACACAACAATTTTAGTCTCAAATTTCCCTTTGGTATGCATACTCTTTGTCCTTTCATCAATAAACCATTTGAAGTGAGTTGGTATTGAGGCTCATAAAAAATATTGGTTAAAATATTTTTAAAGTAAGGGTCTTCTTTTATTTGTTTCTTAATTTCTTCCATAGGGGTCATTACTACACCTATCATTAAATTCCACATTCGACTAAGGACATCAGCTACCACATTTTTCTTACCAGGAACATATTTGATTTCAAAATCATATTCTGCTAACAATTCTATCCATCACCTTTGATGAGTATTCAAAATAGGTTGTCTTTGCAAATATTCTAAGCTTTTATGATCCATTTTTAGTACAAAGTTCTTTTTGCAAAGATAATGTCTCTAAACTTTTAGAGCATGAACAATTGCTAGTAATTTGAAATCATGGGTTGAGTAATTTACCTTGGCTCCTCATAATTTATGAGATTCATAACATACCACTTTATCTTTCTATGAAAGAACTGCATCGATTCCTATTCCATAGGCATCTGTGGATACTTCAAATGGTAGATCTTCATTTGGAATTCTCAAAATAGGTGCTATTGTAAGTAGCATCTTTAATCTGAGAAAATATTCCCTACAATTTTCATCAAATTTGAACTCACATTTCTCCTGCAAAAGGTTAGTTAATGGGGCTACCAAGGTAGAATAATCTTTAATGAAACATCGATAAAAACCAGCTAACCCTAAACTTCGAACTGCTGTAACATCTTTTAATTCAAGCCAATCCTGGATCACACTAATTTTTACTGGATCCACTTGCAATCTTTTCTTGGAAATTGTATGTCCTAAGTATGAGATCTTTTCCTTAAAGAGTTGACATTTACTCAATTTATCTTTTAATTGATGTTCTTTAAGAATTTCCATTATAGTTTTCAAATGTTCGATATGTGCTTCTCTTGATTTATAATAAACAAGTATATCATCCATAAATACTATAACAAATTGATCAAGATATTCATGAAAAATATTATTCATTAATGTCATAAATGTTGCAAGTGCATTAGTTAATCCAAATGACATCACAACAAATTCGTATAATCCATATCTAGTTCTAAAAGCAGTTTTCATAATATCTTTCTCCTTAATCTTTATTTGATGATATCCTAATTTTAAATCAATCTTTGAAAAATAACATGCACCTATAAGTTGATCAAATAAATCATCAATTCTAGGTAAAGGATAAGTATTGTTAATCATCACTTTATTCAATGCTCTATAATCGATGCATAATCTTAGAGTACCATCTTTCTTTTTAATGAATAGAACTAGTGCACCCCAAGGTGATACGCTAGGTCTAATTTTCCCTTCTTCCAATAATTGGTCTAATTGTATTTTTAATTTTCTTAATTCCAAAGTAGAAAATCTATAAGGAGCTTTTGAGACAAGTTGTATACTAGGAAAAATATCAATGACATGTTCAGTAGTTCCTTTTGGAGGTAATTCTCTAGTTTCACCAAATACTAAATCTTTATATTTTTAAGTTCATTCGGGATCTCAACACTTGAAAGTTTCTGAGATTGGATAACTTCAACAACCAACATTGTAGCACCTTTTTTGACTAATCTTTTAAGTTGCTTAATAGTTATTGTATAAATTTTCTTTGCTGTTCCTACCCCCCTTAGAACCCTGACTCCATCAGTGATTAGAAATTTTAAAATATGAGTTCCAAAGTGGGTAGTAACATCAAATTTTTGCAGGAAAGACATTCCTAAAATTGCATCAACATCACCTAGTTCAAATTCAAAAAATTCATCAATGGAGGGCATATTTTTCAAAGTAAATTTTATTTTTCTATACCTGGTATGTTTGCTCACAGTTGTTCCCTCTACCAATTCTATCTTAATAATTTTTCTTAGAAGGGAGACTTAATTTTAATAAATTAATTAACTTTGGAGAAATAAAATTATCATTGGCACCAATAATTAATAAATTTAATTTGTTTACCTTTAATTGAACCTTTAAAAATCAATACAAATTTCAAATTTCTGCAAACCTGGTTTAGTCGATGTAGATATCTTCTTGATGGCTATTGTAGTGGTTGAAATTTTTCCTTTGTTCATGTTTAAACTTGGTTTCTAATTTTTGATTTGGTTGGACCTTTGTATTTTTGCTTGAAATTTAGGCAATCTTGTTTAAGATAATCCTCACCACAAAAGAAACATCAAGATCCTAATCGAGTTTTTTTTGTTGGTGTCTCTTCTACCATTGCTTGTGGAAAAGGGCTTGGTCAAAAAGTTGCTTGTCAAAGGATCACTTTTACCTAATTCAATTCCTCATAATCCTTAGAAATTCTATATGCTTCATCAATAGTTTGGGGATTGTGGGCTCATTTTTATGGACATAATTGAGCATGTAATCCTCTAATGAATTTTGAAGCTAATTCACCCTCATCCTGGTGACTCACATATCGAGAAAGATCACAAAATTCTTTGTAGTAATCATCTACAGATCTTTTTCCCAACCTTAAGGAATGAAATCTCATCTTCTGCTCTTTGAGAAAAGAATTTGGAACAAATTTTTGTTCAAAATCTCAACCAAAATTAAGCCAATTTGTAATCAAACCTTGAGATCTCAGCTCATTCCACCATGTTGCTGCAAGTCCTCTTAAATACAAGAAGATAACTTCTAGACGTTTATGGCTTGAAAAATTCAACATATCAAAGTAGTTTTTCATTGTTTCAAGTTAATCCTTTGCCTTAGCACTAGATCTAGGGGCTCCATCATAATGATCAAATTTTACTTTCTTAGCATGCACTTATGTCAATGATTCTTTAGATGGATTAAGCTAGTTCCCATATCCTTCACTCTTGATTTTAGTTTTACAATCTACATGGTGGATTTCAATATCATATCCATTAACAAGTGGAGGTTGTGTTTGTTGTGGATTCCTAATGGAAGGTTGATCTTGATGTTGTGCTCTAGGTAAACCATTGGTAGGATTGGAAGGTTGAATAAGATGGTTGATTAATTACTTTATGGAGTTGGTAAAGGAATCCATCTTTCCTTGTACTTTAGACCATTTATCCTTTGAATTTTGGGACAATTTCTTAATTTCTTTAGATATATTTTGCATATCTATCCCAAACCCTTGGTTTGAGTGTCGAATTTTTTCTTGAACATCCCTAATTTCATTAATTTGTTCTTCAAGGGCATTCATTCGGTCATTGACTCAGGCTTCCATTTCTCTCCAATTTATTCTTCAGGTTCTAGACATCAGTAAGTTGAAGAAATCATATATGTTTGAGAATCCTTAGCCTCTATGGCCCTTTTATGGGATTTAAAATCATTTAGTCAGTTGTGGAAGAAGTTGAAACTATTATGGATTTCTCACCAAATCCTAATTATTTTGGGATGAGAATCGTAATTATTTTGGGACCTAAATCAAGAAATTAAAAGTTAATTTTCTATAATCCAAAAGCTAAATTTAACTATTTCTTTTAGTTCGAAAGGTTCAAACTGTTTTAAGTTTTCTTAACTTTTATGTTTTTCGAGACTTCCCGAGAGGTCACCCATCTCAGTTCTACTCCAAGACATGCATGCTTAATGACAAAATATTTATTTGCAATACTACCATAATGCCAATTTATATTTTTATAAATAATTGAGCGCATATTTGTTCCTAAATTAACACTAATGGCACAAAAAAAAATTGAAAAATTTTCATCAGTTGATGAGAATTTCAAAATTTCTATCAATTGATGGACAACCAATTTAGGATCCACGCGATGACCAGAAGGCTATGATGGACGACACAAGAAAGGTAGTGATAGGCGGTGCTAGAGGCAGTGATGGGTAGCATGAATGTCGGTGATAGGTGACGCAAGAGGTGATGATGGGTGATGTAGGAGGCAATGATGGGTGATGCATGCAAGCATGTAGCAGCTACAATGAAAACAACGGTAGCAAAAATTGCAAGAGAAACGAATTTTTGTTTACGTTGGCCGTTAGGGCCAAATTTCTTTTGTGACCCTCTCCCACAACTGGTCACAGCTGGCTGTGGCACGTAGCCTTGCCACGGCTAACTATTGCTTAGCCGTAGGCTTGGCCATAGGCCAAATTTTTTTTAATTATCATTAAATTTTTATTTTTTTATTTAATATATTTATGTGTATATTTTTAACTTAATATTGGGACTCGGGTTTGAACCAAAATCTCAAGTCAGATTTTGCTGAAATTGGTACCATTGGAATCATCTCGGAGAGTACTTTGCATTAAATTGCAAATATCATCACTTTAGTTAACCTAAAAATCATAAAATCAAAAAAAGTACATGTTAGCTTTTTAAACAAAAAGTAAACGTTAGCTTTTTCTTGCAGGAAAAAGTATACTTTAACTTTTATTAAATCTTTTGTTATCTTAAATTGTACTTTCTCTTTTCTTTTAGTAAGATTTCTATGATTACATTATAAATATAAAAAGTAAGTTAATTTACTCATCACAACTATCAAAAGATTGTCTACAAAGAAGTTTGAAAATTTACTATTATATAGAATTCATGGCCTCCAAATGTCAAAATTCACCTTAGGCCCCTTCAAGTAACCACTCTTTGTTGCCTAATAATATTTTTTTACACCAAAATAATGTTCATACTACTTCCAATCGGGTTTGTAGCTTACTTGGGAAGGATGGTTTTCAGTTTCTCATTACTTCTAAGTTGACTAATTTACTGGTTTTCCCAATTTTTAAACTTTTTTTTTGTAAGGGTGTTCTTGCAGAGTGGCTTGAGCAGTATAATAATAAGAAAAGCACTATTTTTTAATTAGTTTTCGAAGTGGTAGCGATCATTTTTCTTGATATCAAAGTAGTCTTAGGTTTTCAGTCAGGAGAAGATCTATTGATCCCTACAGCTCTTTTTCCACAATTTAAATCTTTTTGTAAGACGAAATTATTCAATTATGTTGTTGATACTGTCATTCACAAAAACCAATTTGTTCATAAAGATTTCATTAATGATGTGTATTTTGACTTATGTTTATTCATTAGTAGTAAGGTTCTATGGTATAGACAATAATCCAACATTAGTTCTTACTCTATTTTCAGACTTCATGATGCCATAATTGGTAGGGTTTATGATTGGTCAATGTCATATTTCTCTACTTTTTATACTACTATGACTAAAATTTCTATTGCCTACCAACATCCTTTAAAATCCTATACTCTATGTTGTGTACCTTTGATCATGTGTATGATCTTAAGTTATGATCATACCAAAAAATGTTTTACTCGTTATGATCCTCGATTGTGCCCTAAATTTCTTAAAAATGAGAGGGTTATAAAGAGTAAGATTATGGATGCCTGAAAAGGCCAACTAGCTTTACAGGAAACTTGGAGTCAAGAAGAAATTAGTGAGGTACTTTCATGTTTTTTTTATTATTTCCTTGTTTGTTAATTATGTTTTTATTTTATGTATTTGATAGTGCAATCTAGGTTGCACAATGAACCAATGCAGAGTGCTGAATCTACACAGGTGTAAGGTACTTTAACCTTTAGTATGGTTCAATCGCAAGAATAGGTCACAATTTCTTCTTCCAACGTATATATTTAAATATAATTTACTAAGTTAAATATCTTATCTATATCTTTATATTTTCTTTTATATATTTTTTCCTTTTAATAAATTTCTTTTGCAAAGGCAATGTACTGGGAAAAGTTCTGGTAGTCCAGTAGTTATAAAACAATCAACCCAACAACAAGCTCAATAACAATCCCAACCAACTTCTCAACAAGGTTCAAGATGTGATAATGGGAAGCAACCAAAGATAGGTTTTAATTATTTAAAGGTTTGAATATTTTCTTCTTTTCCTTATATAATGTTGATAATAATTTAAATTTTTAAATTTTTTTATATTGCAAAGGTCTATGAAACAACAGTATTTTATCTAAGAGATGGATAGAGGTGATGCAAGTGCTACATATGCACAAACTCCTATTCCACCACCAAGTAGATCACCACTTATACCTTCTTTTCCTTCACTTGGAAGAGGTTCCCTTCCACAGGTAGCACCAATGACCATTTCTGAATCTATTCCAATGGTTTCTTCTTTCACTATCTCTGGTTCTTCTTATTCTATGGGAAAGATAGTGGTAGCTATTGAAGAAGAACTTGTGCTTCTTTGGCATATTAATTAACGAATCTCAAACAACAAACCCTGTTCTTTTCGTGAGGATGTCTATCATCTATAGGAGTCATAATCATGCAATTTCAAGGTAGATTATGACTTAGTACATACTGGACTTTCATCATTTTGGTATCCAATTCCTAAGGATGCTCTAGATGTTGTAAAAAATCTAGAGCAACTCTTAGGAGAGTTAGAAAGTGTAACATGTTATACTCAACATTTGGATACTCATGTATGTTTCCTTCAAATTGATAATGATTAATTTCAAGTAATATATATATATATTATTTATTATTATATTTTTCTCTCTTTTCTCCTTTTGGTTTGTTGATTTGTTCATAACTCATAATTAAAATTTTGTTTCTACAAAGAAAGAAAAAGGAATGGCAAAGAGACATGGATGATTGATCCATACAGGTGGAAATGTTGAACACTCAACTTCAAGGAAAAGAGAAATCAATAGCTACAGTGAGACATGCAACCGAATATATCAAATAGCTATGTGATGGATTGGTTGGATGTAAAGTAGTGCTTAGCAAAGCAGATGCTACTACTAAGGAGAGAGCCTCTCAATTGAAGATAGTTATAGATCTTCTTGAATCATTCAATTGTAACAAATAATTACAGTTGTACTTTTTTTTATTTTCCCATTCTACCCCCCTTTTTTCTTAATAATGTACTTCCTTTCCATTCCTTTTGATAATAAAATAAAATAATATTTTCCTTCCTGTTGTTATTTTTCTTAAATGTACTTGTTTTTTATGATAATAATAGAATAAAGTTTTTCTTTCATTTTGGTTTTTGAATCATGGTTTGCTTCAATACCAAATGTGACATCTTGTTCCCAGATGTCGTAAAAATATGAATGACTAATTTATTATATTCATCATGGATAACATATCAGAAAGA
Source organism: Gnetum montanum (assembly GCA_015680685.1). Classification (NCBI taxonomy): domain Eukaryota; kingdom Viridiplantae; phylum Streptophyta; class Gnetopsida; order Gnetales; family Gnetaceae; genus Gnetum; species Gnetum montanum. The sequence continues at coordinate 9,300 of MNCI01020350.1, read as the reverse complement.
TTATAAACAGTTAAATATTGAATTAATTAGCAAATAAATAATTGATACTATATAATTAAGCAAGGAAAGAAAAATGGAAAAATTATATTAATAGAACATAGTACTGTAATGCCCTTTTGGATTATCTTCCTATGCCACTTAAGCCTTAGAGGCAATCCAGCATTGCCACCATGGTTAGGTTATCTTGCTAAAGGGGTGATCAGTCCCTTTTTGTCCTACTTCACCCAGCTCTCGTTACTTGCCTTTCCAAGCTCCACAACTCCATGCTAGCACAACCTCTAACTCCGACCTTAAATAGCATAGGTCAAACCCTTTCCCAAGGGGTATATGAATAGTCATAACTCCTCATAATGAGGTACCCCTTCATTAGAAGGTTAATTACATTGTTACAATTGTTTTCACCCTTAACAAGGGAAGGGACATTACAAATAGCACCAACACCTCAAAGCAAGATCAAGCATGTTCTCTTTTTCAGATCTCCTCCTCTCAACATAGTCATGGGGGAGATGCCCATCTATGCTGACACCTTGGAGGAATAACTTATTTTCACCTTTTTTATAATATTCTTTATATTTTTTCATTTTCTTGAATATTTTATGGACTATTTTATAGATTTTTCCTTTCTTTTCTTCCTTTGTTAATTTTATCTTATTTAGTATTATAGGAAATCTTTGATATTGCTGTCAGTACTATTGATACTAGAAGCTATTTAATGCAGACATTACTATTATGATTAATTTGATAAATTACCACATTATTATCCTTGGATTATTACCTCTATTAACAAATTATCAATTTTCTCATGGTATTAGGTAGTGGGCTCATGACATTCATATATTTCATCTATTCCACAAAGATTCTACATCTTAGGAGCATGATGTCCTTCCACATTGCAACTAAAAAGTAACCGATGATCTTGCAACCAATAGATTTGGAATGGACCAAGAAGAAATGGAAAAGGGTATGATCTCAAGGAGACTTGTTTTATCTTCTTCTCAACTTCTTGCTTGAGTTTTATGATTTTTCTTTATTGGTATATCATCACCCCTATTGTCAATCATAAAAGGAAGAACTTCTTAGTATGGTCTAGTTCCTATGAAAAAAATAATAATATAAGAATAAGAATTCAAAGCCCACCCCCTAGATACAATAATAGACTACAAGCACTAGTTATGGATCTAGAAAGACATGTTACTCATGCCTAAAGGCATCCCTCTAACTAAGCCTCTTTCTATCTTCCTTATCCTCTTTTCTACTTCTCTTGGAGTGGTGGTTGTTCTTTGGGAATTGTCATCAACTTTTACTAGTTGAAGGGAAAGACTACATTAATGTGAAGTCACAAAAAGTGGAATGGACTTGGTCTAGTTTGAGGATTGGATAGTATCATATACTCTTAATTACAAACCTTACAAAGATCTCATGTGATCTAAATGTAGATCACCTACCCATCATTTTCTCTCTTCCATCATTCTCAACTTATACAATACCACCTCACTACCTCCTATCATGGTTAATTAATACATTTTTTATGATTATTCCATAATCCTAACAAAATTACTCCTTTGGATATTAGTTTTAACTTGAAATGACCATTAATCATCCTTAGTTCCTATGGACTCCTTAAGATTAGAGCATGCAAGGGAATCAAGGGCATAAAGCCTACATTGAGAAGGACCCACTTGCATTTTCTTTTATCTATCTCATGCTAAAATTCCTATCCCTTGGTCATTTGTCCAATCAATCCCATCATCATGCATTTATACATCTAGTTTTACTCTATTTTGGCAATTCAAATTCATCTAAATCTTCTTAAACCTCTTTTTCTAAGCTAACATTACTCTCTTCTATGTTGTTGCCATCATTCTATGTCTTTCAAGCTTCTCTTGGGCTATTATTTCTTTCCAAAATTCATTTGAAATTCCTCCATTTTTCAATGTAAAATCAAGCTACACATGGTTGTTTTGATGCATCCTTATTAACATAGTGGGCTTAGTCAACATAGCCTCATTAACACATCCTCTTCGACATAGTGCAAAAATAGTATAAATATGCATAATACTTAGCTCATTTTTCATCATTTTCCAAACAAACAAAAAGATGTTTATTTTTAAGAACCTATGCATCTTCTAAGTGCCATAACTCTTCAATTGTTAACCAAGTTTCACATGTTTTTCAATCATCATGCTACCACAGGTAAGCACTACATCAAGGGGGACATAAACCTTTATTTTTGGTAGAAACTTTTTTTTTAAACTTTTGTATCTTCCCATGATCAACCTATTAAAATAATATTAAGATCAACCACTATGAAGGGTTAAGACCACCACACAAACCCTAATAACTAGTAAATAAAATAATATAATTGGTCAAGATCACAAACAAACATTCAAATGATCAACTCTTAGCACCAAATAATTAAACATAACTTGATCTAACAAGAAAGATATCAAAATAACTAAGGTTTATAAAGAAAAAAGCTAATCATAGATTTGTGATCATAGATGGCATCGAAATAAAGAACATAGGTAGGAAGGCCTTTTCAACCTAAGAAGAAGTAACCTAAAGGAGGAAGGGACCAACAATAGTAACCACAACAACCTTAAAAACAAGAACAAGAAAATGGTTCTTCAAGATTCTTCGAGATATTAGAAACCTTTTTATAGTATCTTTAAGAATCTTCTTCTTGTATCTAAAAGTACCATTTTTTGGTATCTCGAAGAATCTTTTTGTGATGTCACAAAGAATCTTTTTCTAGTATTTTGAAGATCATTTTCTAGTATCTAGAAGAATCATTTTTTTATTTTTTAAAGAACCATTTTCTAGTATCTCAAAGAACCATGTTCTAAAAGAACCCTTTTCTCATATCTCAAAGAACCATTTTTTGGTATCTTTGAAATAACCTTTTTTTGATATCTTAAAGAATATTTTTCTAGTATCTTGAAAAACCTTCTTCAAGTATCTTCGAAGAACTTTTTTCTCATAAAATATTTTTTTGTCTTTTTATAGTATTTCAAAGAGCCATTTGTTAGATTTTCAAAAAAGCATTTTCCTAGTATTTTAAAAAATCATTATCTTGTATCTCAAATAACTATTTTGTGGTATCTCAAAGATAATATTTTTTAGTATCCTAAAGAGTCATTTTCTAGTATCTTGAATATCTCTATTTTAGTATCATGAAAAAAAAATTCTAGTATTCTAAAGAATCATTTTTTGATATCTCAAAGAAAATATTTTGGCTATTTAGAAGAATATTTTTCTAGTATCTAGAAGAACCTCTTTCTAGTATCTCGAACAACCATTTTCTAGTGTCTTGAAGAATCATTTTTCAATATGTTAATAAATCCTTCTATAGTAACTTGAAAAACCATTTTCTAATAACTCAAAAAAATAATTTTTTGATATCTTGAAAAATTATTATTTTTTATCTAAAGATCCTTTTTATGGTATCTTAAAAACCCTTCTTTTGGTATATCAAAGAATCATTTTCTAGTATCTTAAAGAATCTTTTTTAGGTATCTCAAAAAATAATTTTTACGTATTTAAAAAAATCATTTTTTAAGCATTTCAAGTTTTTTGGTCTCTTAAGTAACCTTTCTCTTACATTATGAAGAATATTTTTGTAGTATTTTGAACAATTTTTTTCTTCTATCTTTAAGAATCTTTTTTTGGTATCTAGAAGAATCATTTTTTGGTGTTTCGAAGAACCTTATTTTGGTATATTCGAAAGATTCTTTTTCTGGTATCTAGAAAAATCATTTTTTGGTATCTTGAAAAATTTTCTTCCAGTAGAACCATTTTTTTGCATCTTAAAAAATCATTTTCTAGTATTGTAGAAATTCTTTTTCTTGTATCTTGAATAACCTTTTTCTAATATATTTAAGAACCATTTTCTAGTATCTCGAAGAACCATTTTTTAGTCTCTTCAAAACAACTTTTTTTTAGTATATTAAAGAATCTTTTTTTTAGTATCTTAATGAACCTTGTTTTCATATCTTTGAAGAACTAATATTTTTGAAGAATAGTTTTGTCTTTTTCTAGTATCTTAAAGAACCTTTTGTTGGATTCTAGAAAAAAAATTTTGGGTATCTCAAAGAACAGATCTAGAACTTCGAATAATCTTTTTCTAGTATTTTGAAAATAACATTTTCTAGTATCTTGAAAAACTACTTTTTGATATCTTGAAAAACCTTATTCTGGAAGCTTGAAGAAACTTTTTTGAGTATTTTGAAGAAACATTTTTTGGTATTTCAAAGAACCATTTCTTAGTATCTTAAAGAACCTTTTCTAGTATCTTGAAGAAACATTTTTTGATATCTCAAATAATTATTTTCTAGTATCTTGAAGAATCTCTTTTTGGTATCTTGAAGAATATTTTTTCAATGTCTCAAAGAAATAATTTTTTAATATCTCAAAGAGGCTCTTTCTTATATATCAAAGAACCATTTTTTTGGTATTTTGAAGAAACATCTTTCGATATTTCAATGAACCATTTTCTAAAATCTTAAAGAATATTTTTCAAATAACTTGACAAATGCTCTTTTGGTATCTTGAAAAAAAGTTTTCTAATATCTCAAAGAATCATTTTTAGTATCTTAAAAAGCCTTTTTTGGTATTTTAAAGGACTTTTTTTAGTATCTCAAAAAATCATTTTCTTGTATCTTTGACAACCATTCTTTGATATCTTTGAAGAACTATTCTTATCTCTTAATGAACCATTTTTGTAGTTTCTCGAAGAACCTTTTTTTGATATTTCTAAGAATCATTTTCTGATATTTTGAAGAACCTTTTTTATAGAAATTTAGAAAGAACCATTATTTTGTATCTCAAAGAACCATTTTTTTATATCTCCAAAAACCATTTTCTAGATATCTTTTAAGAAGCTTTTTAACATATCATGAAGAACCATTTTCTAGTATTTTGAAAAACCTTTTTTATGGTATCTCAAAGAATTTCTTTCTCGTATCATGAAAAATCTTTTTTTGTTATCTCAAAAAACTTTTTTCTTGTTTCTTGAAAAACCTTTTTCTGGTATCTCGCAAAACTATTTTCTAGTTTCTCAAATAACCATTTTCTAGTATTTTAAAGAACTTTTTTTTGATATCTTAAATAACCATTTTTTTGTATCTTGAAAAATCTTATTTTGGTATTTTGAAGAACCATTTTCTAGTCACTCTAAGTACCTTTATATGGTATTCTGAAAATTAATTTTTTTGTTGGTATCTTGAAGAACATTTTTGTAATATCTAAAAATAAGATTATTCTATTATCTCAAAGAAAAACTTTCTAGTATCTCAAAGAATGTTTTTTTAGTATTTCAATGAACCTTTTTCTAATATCTTGAAAAATCATTTTCTTCAATCTTGAAGTACCATTCTTTGGTATCTTCGAATAACCATTTTCTTGTATCTTGATGAACCATTTTTCTAGTATCTTTAAAAACCTCTTTTTGGTATCACCAATAACCATTTTCTCATATTTCAAAGAACCTTTTTTCTTGCATCCTCAAAAAAATCATTTTCTAATATCTCAAAGAATTATTTTATCATATCTCAAAAAATCATTTTCTTAGTATCTTTGAAGAACCATTTTTTAGGTATTTCAAAGAACCTTTTTCTAGTTTTTCAAATAGGCATTTTTTGGTATCTCGAAAAACCATTTTTTGATATCTCAAAGAACCTTTTTTTGATATGTCAAAGAATTGTATTCTAGTATCTCAAAAAACCTTATTCTAGTATCTTGAAGAACCTTTTTTTGCTAATATCTTAAAGAATCATTTTCTGGTAGTTCTAAGAGTATAATGAAACATCAATAATATAGGTTGTGAGGTTGTGTCAACATAGCCCTATCAACGTATCCTTATCAATGCATGGTAGGATGTATTTATGTAGATATATTAATGATGATGTAGTCACTACCTAAATAAATATGCATACTCCTCACATTTATGACATCTTTCAATCTTTGTATTAGCTAAAATCTTGAAGTTTTCTTCTTCCAGAGATAGAATATTTTTTCTCTAAGTGCCTGCAAGGTTGATTTATGAGATTATATGACATTTCATTTGAGTGCCTATGTACTTGAATGCATTGGCATTAATGGAAATAAAATCAGGATTTTCTACATCCATTGCAGTAATTAGAATAATTTACTATGGTTCTTCAACACTTTACTTTCTATGCACTTTCCATTTATGCTCGTAAATAGTTACTATAATTAATCATAAACACATGAGTATGATCACTTCAAGCATAATGTATTAATGCTTGGTAATCCTAATAGTGAGTATTTGATACACTCAATAATAGCTACTTGATAACCTAGTAGCATTAATACTATATTGGAATATGTATGGCAAGTAAGAATAAATACTCTATGATAAGATAGTTAGTTAATAAAGTAGTTAATTAGTTAGAAAATTAATCATTCAACCTTCACTTAGTCATCTAGCCATAGAAGAAAAAAATATATTAAAAATAATTATAAAAATATGAATCTTATGCCTTAACCACACTTAACCATACATACACATAAAGTACAAGTGTGGATTAAGAAGATAATAACCTTGCAACTACATGGTTCACTTCTTAGGAATATTAGCCACTTTGGTAGCTAGGTCTACAAAATTTAGTTGGATCGTTAATTGATGAGCAACGAGTAGTCCCTATGCCCAATCATACGAATCACAAGTGTTGCACTAGTGATCTAGTCGAATTCCATGGATTTTAGTTCCTACATGAACCAATGGGCAAAAGTAGTAAGTTAGAGGTGTGGTCATTATCTTCCTAGCTACACTTGTATAAGTGTGGGTGTATGGTTATGTGTGAGACAAGGTGCATGATATTTATTTATATTTTTATTATTTTTTCTTAAGTGCTAGAGTAAAGATAAAGGCTTAAAAATTACTAATTAACTATCTAATGATTCTTAAGCTAANTTTTCCTATATAAATGCACACATCCACCACATTTATGACATGTTAAGTCCATAGCATAGCTAAAGTCTTGTAATTTTCTTGGCCTAGAGTTATTTTTTTGAGTGCCTGTAGTAGGACTCCAAGGATTGTACAGTTCTTTATTCAAGCATCTTATACCTAAACACATTGATGTAACTGTTAATAAAAATGAGTTTCTTGAAATTCCTTGTAGCACTTGGGATAGATTAATGTTTATTTCATGTACTTTATAATTAATGCAATTTACATTTTTCTTTTAAACATTTCATGCATTTAATAATTAATTAGTGCATAAGTTTGACCAATTCAAACATATTGTAAATGCTTGATAATCATAGTAGTGCCTATTTGAAAATGCCCAGGAATAGATGCTTGGTAACCCTGTAGTGTTGATATGAGTTCAAGATNAATTTTAATAATTAAAAAAATTGGGTATTTGGAACAACAAAATTGAACACCTTTACACAAATGAACATCTGAGATCCACTGGTTGTAAAGATGAAGAGGAGATCAAACAATGCTAGAAGGTGGAGGCTCCTAGGATGTTGAAGGACCTTCTCCAACCTTTGGTGGTCATGGTGGTGATGGCTAAGAATGAGGCTACGGTTGTGGTTCTTCTATTGTAGCTGTTGCTTCTAGTGGAAGGTGAAAGGCATTCATGAATGCCTTCATCTTCTTCTCCTTACACTATGGATTGGTCAAAGTCCACATAGCTTTACTAATGTGGGATAGTACAGGGACATCCCACAAATATGGCATTGTCAAGAACAACTCCTTAAGGTTGATAAACCATGTTATGAATTATTTACATTCGTAGTCAAACATCTTTACAAGGTTTTACAATTCATGATTGTTGTTCATCCTTCTGACTAGGTTATCAACAATTGATCCATAAATTGGCTCCTAATAACTTCAAGCTTTGCATTAGCTATTTCTAGCTTCTAATTGGTGTCCTTGTGATGCTTGAACTAAGCCTCATAGGAGAGGTATGAGCTAGTCACATGCTTCTCTAACTCTAGCCTTGGCCTTCTGATTGTCAGCATTGCTAAGTTTTCATACTAGAGGTTGGCAAGCTTCATGTATTCTTTCATTTCTTTAATTTGCAACTCCTTTAGGTGGATCTCTACCTTATTGTAGGCATTCAATCCATCAAAGATTTTTTTCCATACATCACCTCTTAGTTGGAGTTTCTAGAGGGTCTCATTGATATTTTCCTTGGCCAATTAAACTTCCTTTTCATTCACCTTCTTAAGGAGCCCTACCTACTTCTTGTAGTGATTTTCCATTTGTCCAAACTATAGGACTTCATTTTTCTAGGCAACTACCTCAATGATCATTTTCTAGCAAAGTGCATGGACTTCCTTCATTGATAGATTCCTATTCTTAGCTACCAAACTCCTCATGTCCATGTTCACCTTAGCAAGCTACTTCTACTATTGTCTCACAAATTTGGCCATCTAGTCTTTTTGCTTCTCAACATTTCATAGGTGATGGATGTCTTTGGTTAGAGTTAGGTTCTGGCTATGGACTTGTGCCAAGTCCTTATCAATGTGGATAGTAATAACTTTTGATAAGGATCCATCGAAGACTATCATCCCCTTAGCATTCTTAGCCTCTTTCAATTAGTTTTGAAGCTACATGAAAGCCTCATCCTATGTAACAGCTTGATTAAGAATGGCAAGATTGGCCAAGTGGGCTCTCAATTCTACAACCTCAATAGCCAACCATTGATTTTTGGTAGTGGCTACCTCAAGTTGTGCATTTTCAATTATGAGCTTGCCCCTGGACTCGAGCAACTTCAACTAGGTAGTTGTGATTTCTTTTGGAAGATCAAAGATCTCTCAAAGAAATTACCCAATTCCCACTAATCAGTCCAAACACTTTCTCATGTTGGGATATACTTAGCCTCCCACTTCCCACTCTTGTAGAAGCTTGCACATCTATGAGTGCAGCAATATCTAGCATAGCTATCATAAGAGCATTAAGAGCTTTCGCTACTCTGTCAACCACTACCCATGCCATTATCTCTTCTCCATGGTGCTACATCACCAGGATAGTGTTGGCACATTTTGGCCATTTCATGGAGCAGGGATGCATGGTGTTTGGTATCCATACCATAATATATATTTCTCAAGAGTAACTGACTTTGTAATTGATGAAATCAATGGAAATATATCAATAGTAATTTGCAGAACAGAGAATTTCTTAGCCAAAATTGTTGTGATGCCTGTTGGTATAACAGCAATTTAAATGAATCATTTTTTTTAGCACAGTTCTGCAGCAAAGGGAGGAATTTGTTAATTTTTTAAATTTGAGGGCAGTTGATGTGCTTGCTTAAGACTATGGCT
>MNCI01020347.1:16102-43800 GCA_015680685.1 Gnetum montanum | reverse complement strand
TTCAGTAATTGGTAGTGTTACTGGGTTGATTTGGAAGGATTCCATGATGAACATGAGTAGACTGGGCTAGATGAATGGAGTTGGATTGCAAGCAGTTGCACCGTGATTGGAGTGACACAACAGGGACAATCTGAGTATGACCAATAGGGACAAGCTTAGCATGACCAACAGGGACAAGCTCAGCGTCACCAACAGGACAAGCTCAGCATGACCAATAGGACAAGCTCAGTGTGACCAATAGGGATAAGCTTAGCATGGCCAATAGGACAAGCTCAATGTGACCAACAAGACAAGCTCAGCATGACCAACAGGGACAAGCTCAGCATGACCAACAGGACAAGCTCAACGTGACCAACAAGGACAAGCTTAGCGTGATCAACGGGACAAGCTCAACATGACCAACAGGACAAGCTCAGCGTGACCAACAGGACAAGCTTAGCATGACCAACAGGACAAGCTCAGCATGACCAAAAGGGTCAAGCTCAGTGTGACCAATAGGACAAGCTCAGCATGACCAACAGGACAAGCTTAGCATGACCAACAAGACAAGCTCAGTGTGACCAATAGGATAGACTCAGCATGACCAACAGGGACACGAGACTCACAGGATAAAATAAAAAAGTTTTGACAGGTAGCGTGATCAACGCTTTAACAATGGTAAATACGGCCCTTCTTCTAGTGCCAAAAATTGTACTAACCTAAATCGTTGGTGTAAGGCTGGAAGGGAAATGAACACCAAGAGATTGTTGGGTAGACACAGCTGACCCTCCCTTCACCTAAGGGCAAGCTAGAAAAGTAAACGAAGACAGAGTGCCTTGGATGATCTACACACAAATCAACCAAGGACTTCCCTGAGCATAAGCTACGACTAGCGCAGGGTTATCATAAACGATGTCTTAAAATGTGTAAATGCGCATAAAATGTAAACATGAAACAGAAACATAAAAATAGAACATGAAACAAAATATTGAAATAATGTTTGTTCGGCAAAACGGGAATAATGTATTGCTTAGAAAAGATGTGCACTGGTCAAAGCATAGCTACATGTAAATGGCAGGTTGAACGCCTAGCCCCGAGGTGATGTAATGTGATAAGGTGATGATGTGATGAGATGAATGTGAAAAGTGCTTGGATGCCAATAGTCAGGTGTGCTGAGCATCCAAAGATTGCAGCTTCTATACTTTCTCAGAATTGCCAATGTCTCCTCTTGCCAACCCTAATTTATGTAAATTGATAAGGTATTTATAGGGTTGAGCTAGGCTCGGGCACGGAATTCAAGAATGGAATCAACAGCTAGGAAATGAGAGGAAATTGGATCTGGTGACATGTTTCCAATGGATAGTTGTGCTTGGGTTGGATGCATGCTGGTGAGAGTTGGATGTGTGTCAGATAATTGTGCACGAGTTGGATGTGTGTCGGCAAGCAACATTCCTGACCAAGTACATTGCATTTTACAATTTATGGGTTATTCAAGCCCATTAAAGTACATTTAATTTAGACATGAGGGCTTAACATTCCCACACATGTGGATTTACAATGAAATTTACAACAAGAAAAATTCAACCCCCACTCACTTGACCATGGACCAACCGCTCCAGGATGTCAAGATGTCAATTTGAGGCTATTCGAGGCATCTCTGTTTGACCAGGGCTTCTATCGTGGGTTGTCTAGGCTTCCACGTGTCTTTAGCATGCATTTGAAGCATCTTTGTGAAAGCATGACTAGCAGTCATGCTACAGTCATGCTGGGTAGTCATGCTAGGTGTGACCCCAACATGACCGAGGCGTGAGTCACACTAGGCAGTCACACTGGGCATGACCTCAGCGTGACCTGAGGATGAGGTAGGAAAAATGCAATTTTGAAAGCAAATTTGGAATCTTTGAAGCCTATTTTTTAAGTACAACTACCGCCTACCTATGTGTGATCTGGATCTGAAAATCTGAGCTTGGATGTGTCTGATTTGGAGCCGTTCTAGGTAGGTCATGTTGTGGTCATGCTCAGCGTGACCTGCAGCGTGACCTTCAATGTGACCTGCAGTGTGACCTCAAAAACTTATATTTTTGAGCTAAAATATGGAATTTTTAAAGGCAATGACCCATAGTTATCAATATTTGACCTTGAGGATGACTTGCACCCTTGAAATCAAGTCATTTTGTTTCAGTTTTGGGGCTCTAAAAGTTGGTCATGCTGTGGTCACGCCCAGCATGACTGTCCAGCGTGACCTGCAATGTCACCTGCAGTGTGACCTCAAAAACTTGCAATTGTGAGTTGAAATCTAGAATTTCTGAAGGTTGGGACCCATAGTTATCAATATTGTACCCTAAGGATTACTTGCACCCTTGAAATCAAGTCATTTTGGCTCAGTTCTGAGGCTCCCAGGGTTGGTCACGCTGTGGTCACGCCCAGCATGATTTCCCAGCATGACCTACAGTGTGACCTCAAAAACTTGTAATTTTGAGCTGAAATTTGGAATTTTTGAAGTTTGGAACCCATAGTTATCAATAGGGGACCTTGAGGATGACTTTCACTCTTGAAGTCAAGTCACTTTGACTTAGTTTTGGAGCTCTAAAAGTTGGTCACGCTATCGTCACGCCCAGCATGACTACCCAACGTGACCTACAATGTGACCTCAAAAACATGCAATTTTAAGCTAAAATCTAGAATTTTTGAAGGCTGCGACCCATAGTTATCAATAGTGAACCCTAAGGATGACTTGCACCCTTGAAATCAAGTCATGTTAGCTTAGTTTTGAGGCTCCCAGAGTTGCTCACACTGTGGTCATGCCCAGCATGACTGTCTAGCGTGACCTGCAGTGTGGCCTCAAAAATTTGCAATTTTGAGCTGAAATATAAAATTTTAGAAGGCTGGGACCCATAGTTATCAATAGTGGACCTTGAGGATGACTTTCACCCTTGAAATCAAGTCATTTTGACTTAGTTTTGGAGCTCTAAAAGTTGGTCACGCTGTGATCACGCCCAACATGGCTACCCAGCGTGAGCTCAAAAACTTGCAATTTTGAGCTGAAATCTAGAATTTGTGGAGACTGGGATCCATATTTATTAATAGTGGACCCTAAGGATGACTTGAACCCTTAAAATCAAGTTGTTTTTGCTCAGTTTTGGGGCTCCCAAAGTTGGTCATGTTGTGGTCACGCCTAGCATGACTACCCAACGTGACCTGCAAAAACTGTGTAGTTTGGCTTGAAATTTAGACTCCTAAATGTTGAGACTTGGAGTGGACATTAGCAGATCTTGAGGATGGCTTTCATCCTCAGATTTGGACTATTTTGACTTGATTTTGAAGTTGTTGGAGTTGCTCATGCTGAGGGCAAGCTAGCTTGATAGCATGAGCAAGATGGCTTGGGCAAGCTGGGGTTGAGCTCCCTGCCTTAGTCAAATTTTGAGTCATTCTCATTTCAAAGTGCTAGGCCAAAATTAGTGGTGTTTCACTTTGGAACTAGTCCAAAAAGTCATCCAGCGGTGGAGCTCTACCCTGAACGAAATCCGCGAGCCCATCGTGGAGGCCCATTTGCTGGTTGTTTTCAAAGGTGCAGTAAATGACTTTATCAAGTCTAGGTTGTACTATCTCACTCCCTACACACTTAGTCATGATTTTTCCCAAACTAAGAGCATTCAAGATGCGGCTAAGGCAAGCAAAGGCCTAGCCTATGTTGCATACAAGAACACCTTTACAAAGAAGAACAAGGACAAGGGTAGGGCTGCAACTACCACATTGGCTGCTGTGGCAAACAAGGCCAATCCCAATAATGGAAACAAGAACAACAAGAAATCAGCCACACCTACAGCTAACCCTGCACCCAAATAGGGCAATGCACCACAAACTTTCACATCCACACCTAAGACATCTACACAACCCAAACTGAACTTTGAGTGTAAAGACCACTCAAAGTATACCCTGTTACCTGTCAAGCCTTCAAATCTTTTGAAGAAATTACTCGTAGTGGGGTACATCCAACACAAGCAGATGTCAGAGGATGGGGCTAGGAAACATCAATGGTATTTTGATCTCCTTAGGAACCTTTCCTTGGCCTTACCCAATGAGCCTCCAATTCCTAAGGGTTTCAAGTTGGAGCGGTTCTATAACTACCACCAACAATGTGGTCATGACATAGATTACTGTATGGCGTTGAAGGATGACATTTAAATGATGATTGATCAAGGAAAACTGGTGCTAGACGAAAGAAACTCGGTACACCCTTAGAATCAATCCCTACACATCTACATGGATACCCTCAATGCCAATAATGTCAGCTACATCATCAACACCATCGGCATTGATAGTAATCCTAGACCGCCCCAACAACTGTTTGTGATCCATGTGCCTGATCGTAGTGCACCAGTACCACCAACAGCTAACAAAAGCCTACAATAGTTGTTCTTCTTAAGAGTCTCTCCTTGGGCATCCGCCCCTGCATCATCTATTCCCTACACATCTACCCCTACACCACCCGTTAGCAAAACTACACCATCGCATGCACTAATAGCATTAGCTCTGTTCGTTATCAGGGGGCCAAACCATTCAACAACCCCCACCCCACATAAGATAGCTTTGTAGCCTTCTCGTCCCAAGAAACAAAAAGTGTGTTTCACAGGTGAGACGTCAAGGGAAAGTACTACCCTAGGTACTTCCAAGACTACACCTTCACCCCCTGCATCTACATCCTCATTACCGAAAGGGAACGTTGCTACACCTGCACAGTCTTCGCTGCCTTGCCAAAAAGAGTCTGAACCTAGACCCAAAACTACCCCTCCTCGGAAAATTCATCTTGTTGGATGGATAGAAGAGGAAAAGGGCAGTAAATGGGAGGGTGGCCAAGACCTCTTAAATGCTCTCACTCAGGTCAAACAGGCTCTAAAATAGAAAAACACCACGTTGAGCCTATACAACTTGATCATGACATCTACCACACATCATGAGGCTTTGGTCTACCTGTTAATGATAATTCCGGTTGATGAGAACATGCCAGCAGAAGAGAAGGAAATCCATTCGGTCATGCTTCCTTCTATGCCTATAGAACCTTAGCCATCCCAACTAACTTTTTGCAATAGTTCTATTAGGGAAGACCCTAAAAAGGATCAAGTGACCACAGCACCCCTATTCATCACAATTCGGGTCAGCCAACATAAGATCTAGAGGGTACACGTCGATGATGGGGCTGCTACAAACGTCATCCCGTTCCCTATTATGGACAAGCTAAGTTTGGTCAACCAGATCAGACCCACAACAATGTCATGCCTAAAGTCGTTCAATGGGGCATAGGTCATGGTAAAAGGCATGGTCCATATTGACTTCATGGCGAGGGACCAGTTCTCCATAAATGCAACATTCATCATGGTTGAAGAGATGCCCGGGTTTAACCTGATCTTGGGGAGGTCATGGTTAGCACAACTTAGGGCTATCTCTTCACCCATACACTAGGAGATCCATCTGCCCTATGCAGGCAGAGAGGTGGTAATCCATGGTGACAAGGTAGCTATGCAAGCTATCAATAATGTAGACATGGAATAGGGCTCAGAGGGTATAACCTCTAAGAATGAAGCGTCTGTCTCTACAACTAACCATTTGACAAAAGAACTAGCTCAACAGGCCAGTTCAGAAAATGGAAATGCATGGGCAGAGTTGCCCTTCCAAGCAGAGGACAACGATATGGGTGAAGGTTGTAGCAATGTGTCTCAACCCTATGCCTTGCCCAATCCACAATGGGTCAAAACGTAGCTACGCATAATGTAGAAACCCCATTGCTTCTTACCCAATTTCCATCATTTGTACACTTACCACCTTCTCATTTTACATCTAGTTATCTACGCTAGGTACTAGTTAGTTATTCTCTAGAGCATTAGTGTATCACTTGTCTACTGTCCCATGGCCTGAAATGGCCTAAAACTACACTACCACTACCATGGCCCGAAATGGTCTAAAACTAGTGATGGCCCGAAATTGCCTAAAACTAATGTAGGCCCGAAATGGCCTAAAACTAGTAGGGGCCTGAAATGGAGTAAAACTAGCGATGGCCTGAAATGGCATAAAACTAAGATAAAAGCAAAAACATAAAAAACCAATCACATAAATAACACACCTAATACATAAGCTAGCGTAGCATCAAAAACTTGCCAAAATCTCATTTTCATTTTTTATTCAATAGTTCTACATAACCAATGTTTGCAACCATTTGTTAAAAAATTCAAAAACCCCATCCTATCATGGGTTATCTTTGCCTACATCATCTTCGTCTGCTCCACATACTTCTGCATCATCTCTTGCCACATTCCCTCCCTCTGCATCACCTTTGCCTGCATCCTCATCTCTACCCTCAACGGGCCCTGCATCTTCGCCTAGAGCCTACATTACAATAGTGAAATAGTTAGCTACATGAACACATAAATGCTAAAAGAATATAAAACCTTTGCACAATGGAAAGTGACTAACTTGAGATGGTCCTACTTCCATCTCAAGGGGTATGTGATCCAACCCGAGCCTAAGGCATTCCCAGATCTCATCCTTTGTGATATTGTCCCAGTACCTCTCACTTGGTCTAGCATCTACAGTAGCTTTCTCCTTTTCAATGGCCATCCATCTCAGTGGTCCCAGAGAAAAGGAGGTAGTGGCGATCTCACCTATGGGAAGGTCCACTTCCTGTTTAGAAGATTCAGTGACGACCTGCTCCATGAACTTGTTGAAAGCCTCAGAAGAACCAATGGCATTTATAAATGCTTTACAAGTAAATGCCTCCATAGAAGCATCTCTGTACAATTTGTAGTAGGTGGCACATTCCATCTTATACATATGCTTATGGCTCTTCTGGGATTGCCCCCACTCGTAAACCTAGCATTATAATCTTTCTAATCTTGGTTTTTCTGAGTCAACAAGTCCATTTACATTCGTTGTTCTATTATTTCTCTGGTGGCCTCATTGCATCACACGACTATCCAATATCTAGCGTAATCTATGACAACTATGCACCAACTTCCATCATTATTTTCAAGGGCTAGGAGGAAATCGTTCCTAGATCTGAGATCCCCCACCTTGGAACTTAGCTCAGCCTTCTCCCTCTTGGTCCTCTAAACCCACTTCCATAGGTCATCATTGACGCACCTACACTCCCACAAGGAACTTGCCAAGTGCAAAATGCATTTGCTAGCCTCGTCGTATATCCGATGAGGCACCTCGCTTACTTCGAGTGGAAATGTAGGCATGGCATCGACTCTCAATATCCAATTCAGGTTCCATTTGAGTTGAGAGGCTATTTCAATACATAAAAAGCGCATCAATCACATTAGTGTAGCAAAGTCAACAATTCAATAGACCTAGCGTAGCAACTTCAAAATTCCTAGCATAGCCATTTCACTTACCCACTTTAGGATCAACCTGTCTAAGACGGCTAGCCATGTCATCAACGACCCCCTGCATGAAGGTAAACTTGTTGAGGGTCTCGACCGATGGTTCCAAGTAACCAAGGGAGGTCCTGTAGTGTTGGCAATGGTGTCTATCATGCAACTAAATGTGTCAAACCGAGGTAGACTGTAACAAAGTGGGGAGCAACATAGATGACATTGTAGGGGCTCCTACCCAGTAAACCCTCGAGGGTGATAACGGAGGGATCACCCATCAACATGACATCAATACATTGTCAAACTCACTAGCATCTAATTGCAGTTCTTCCCTTTTTTGGCTTAAAGCCATGGTAGCATCCTTGGCATGTGTCTGCTTCCCCGATGTTGAACTTCATTCAATAGAGGGACCTCCAGCGAGAGCCTCTTTTGGGATGGTGTAGGCTACTTCTTTATTCACTAGTGCCTTTCTTTTCAAAGCACTAGCACCCTCCTCATCCATAGGAGGCTCCTCTTCATCATTAGGAAAGTCTTCCTCTTCAGCAGGAGGCTTCTTCTTGACGACAAGAGTTCCTTCCTTTATGGTGGGAGCTCTTTCCCTCTTAATTGGGGCCCTCTCCTTTATGACTGGGCCTCCCGTCTCTATATTTTCTACCCCTAACTTGGGGGCTAATACTTCCTTTTCTCCTTCTTCTTCTTCCTTTGGTAGCAAAAAATATGTTAGCATTATAGTTTAAATAATGTTAGCTTAAAGTAGGTGCTACGCTATGTTACGCTGCTCCACGTAACATAGTGTAGCAAGCATTCAAAAAAAGGTGAAGAAACAACCAAACAGAGGAGCATTTACCGATGGGAGGTTGTGTCCTGCATAGCTTAAATTGCAATGATGGCCCCTCTTCTCCTACCATCCAAGGTGGTTCCTCATCTGAAGAAGGCCTCTTTCACTATGACTCGATGGCCATTGTCTCAATGATTAGATGCTTCCCCTGCAAAATGCTACCTGTGGTAGTAGGGGGTGCATCTCCCATGTTGTCCTTACCATGAAAGTTGTGAGCCACCTGATCCTTAGTTGTCATAGAAAACGACTCCCCAATAGCTTCTCGGGGATCTTGGCCTTGGTTGGTCCAGAGAATTTGGCAAATCCACAGTTTGGAAATCTAGTTGCGATCTTCCATAACCCAAACTCCCTTCTTGTGGACCATTAGGAACTCTGCAAAACACCACAAATAGGCTATGTAGAAGGTGTAGTGTAGGTTGAAATAGGACTTCTACTTCTTATGAAGCCCGATCATTTCAATTTGCAAGCCCTTGCATAGATACTTTGCCCAGTTGTAGCACACCCCCTCTTCCATAACCTCCCACATAACCCAAGCTTGCTCAATCCCAAGGATCTTTCTTTGGGACAGTAGCTGGGGAAATTCGTGAGCATGGAAGACAGGGTAAATATCTCTAGTGGCACTTGACCTGACCTTTTCTATGAGGATTCCATTACACCCCTTTTCATCCCCTAACCACTCTTGAATGTCTTCCCTCTGATGATTCACCTCTCTCTTGGTCTTTGACCTGACAAGGATGCCATCAGCAAAGACACTAAAAAGATCCACGAATAGCTGGTCATTAATTTCAAGGACCACCTACATGCCATGTACACGTGTGTGAAAGTAGTTTGCCTTTCCAGAAGAGTTGGCTAGGGCAAGCATCTCGGTGGTAGGGACACTTGGATTTGGGGCCAAGAACATATCCATGAGCCCAGTGGCTTGAAGGTTCCTGGTCAGGGACTCCGAAGCTATGCTCCATATCCAACGTTGGCTCACATCTACCTCCCTATACTTGAAGTAGATGTTGGCCTCTTGGTTCCCAGAGGTGATTACCGTCACCTCCTGGGACTTCTTCACCCCTATAGAAGTTTGCATAAAACAAAAAAAAGTACAAAAAACAAGTTAGGCTAAGCATAAGTAGCAATTTAACAAAAATAACACTTAGACATGCAACAACCATAGTGCACCTTACCAGGTTTGTACGGTGACGGGAACGACAGGAGATCAACCAAAACATCTTCAACGGTGATTGGTTTAAAAGGTGTCCATCTTGCATCCAACCAACCGGAATCCTTGCATCTGTTGTAGAGCCTAGGGTACCGAGTTGGGTAGGTCTAGTAATCATCCTCACATTGGCCTATCACACCTACACGTATGTTCCCTATGACAGAAAACTCCTGTAGCGCCATCTGTGCCAAGGACAACACATCCGTATTGCTGTGAAGCCCTTCCTCATTGATGTAAAACTTGGTAACAAGAACACACCGTTAACATTTGTCTAGCGTAGCAAACATTGCATAGCGTAATGAAACATAGCCACGAAATTCACCCATCGGCGTTATAAATAGCTCTTGGTGGGTTTTGGAAACATGTTTCCATGTGACGTGCAATAAAAAATGTGTTGTATTGGTGGTAGTAATTGTACTCAAAATGCCTCAAATTTTTGGGGTGCTGACTAGATCCTTCTCCCTGCCCATTGCTAATTGCTTTGTCCATCAAAAATAGAAAAATACCCCAGTTTGGCCCAAGCAACAGGGTTTCTGTTATGACAGTCATTACCTCCTCTACCAACTGTGACCAAATGATCACACTAAAGTGTTGGAGGAGAAATTGCAGAAAGTCCTATGTCCCTTCCTGAAACCAGATCGCTTGCTCTCCCACATGTGCATGGGGGGGAGGAACATTGACCACTAGCTCGCTCACGTAGCATATGATCCCTACAATTTCTAGGACAATCAGAATTGGCCTTAGCACTATCCTGCACAACACAATAGCAAATGTTAACAACATATTCGAGTGAAGTTTCAATATAGCGTAACAAAATTAGCATTTAGTAGTTAGCGGAGCATGATTCTTTGCATGCATCTAGTGTAGCAAAACACAAGAAGGCAATAGCATAGCAAACCTAGCTTAGCATAGCAACAACAAAACCTAGGGCAAGTCTTTGAACAAATAATGGTTCGAAACGTTGCATTAGTTCCAAGAAAAAATATTATTCCTAACACAACAATTTGCATCACATCATGACAAAACACATGTTAACCTATCACATCGCACATGGCCAAACCCTCCTGGGGGTCGTACGCTACATTATTTGTGTTTCAAGTTTCTACATTGGTCAAGCCCCTACGGCAATTGCAGCCACAGCGATGGCAGTCTAGGCGACCTTGTATGCAATCCTAGCATAGCATCTTTACATCCATTGTGGTTGAATCGACAAAAGCAACAGTGTAAAGGCCAAAATAACGACAACACAATGACAGAAAGCACAAAACACAGAAGCAAAAATATGGAAAAAAACAAAAAAAATAATGACAAAGGCATAAGGGAATAGAGAAGGCATAGTAGCCTACCGGGCCAACGTTGTCTCATTTTGCACCCTGACGAGCGCTTGCGACACCTGCTCTAAAGTTCCCTGCACCTCGTCAACCTTAGCGAGTGTCTTGCTTTTGCATTCCCTCTTTGGATACATTGTTCTGCTTGTCAACTCTTCTTTAGTTGCTATGCTGCATTGCCTTACTCTTCGCTAACATAATCGCTCTATGCTTAAAATACAAGCTCTACGTTGTTACGAAGAAAATGACGAGTTTACCAGGGGTAAACCCTTATTTATAGCCAAAACAGTAAAAGGGAAACTTGTCACTCTCTCTTTCCATTTAATGCATAAGGTCTCATATAGCGTAGCATGTTTGCCACGATGTAGTAGCACTGTTCGCATTAATGAACATGGGATCAATCGAAAGCTTTCACATGCTTCAAGCTAGTCGTTCGCCTTCCAAAAAATATTGTGCACACTATCGGTCTAAAAGGATCTTAAACTAGCATTCCTAGTGTATAGTTTCACTCTAGTTACCGGTCCGAAAAGACCTTAAACTAGCACTCCTAGCATATAGTTTCACTCTAGTTAGTTGTTCGAAAAGACCTTAAACTAGCAGTTTCAACCTTTTACGCATTCGTAGTCCACAATGACATTAAACTAGTGGTTTTACATTTTTTTTACATTAGTAGTTTCGCATGTTTACACTACTAGCTTTCCATCCTTTGTACTATCACTTTTGTATTTTATGTCTAGGTAGTCTGCAATGACATTAAACTAGCAGTTTCACATTTTCACATCAGTAGTTTTGCATTTTTTAGCAGTTTTGCATTTTTACATCTTAAAAGTCCACCATGACTTTAAACTAGCAAATTTTAAGCTTTGCATCATACTTTACTGATTACATCTTATTGCTACTTTGCAAATTTCTCTATACATGACTACTACCAACAGATACCTCTTAACTAGACTTTCATCTCATTTGAGTAGGTTGAGCAAGAATGGAAATCCATCATGATCTTTCTTCCCCTTTAGCTTTAGCAGGTCCACATGGCCAACTCGCAAGACAATTGAACCCAAATCTAATAGACTGGGAATCACCCATAGTTAGCACCATAGCATCCTTAGAAACATCCCTAGATTGGCCTGAGCATATGGTCCAAACCCTAGATTTAGAGGTCGGGGATGTAACTAAGGATCCTCTCATCGAGATGCCTGTGACCATGTCCAAGGGGGAAGTAAAAACGTTAAAACTTAGTTCCCTTCTAGATTCATAAACGCACAAAGATGCAGCAAAAATTCTGCAAGATAACATTGATGTCTTTGCATGGTCATACAGATACATGTTGAGTTTAGATCTGAGGCTGATACAATACAACATCATCTTAGACCTGCGTATGAAACCAGTTAAGTAGAAGGCTCATAAGGTTAAACCAGAGATTGCATTGGCTGTATGGGATGAAATCATTAAGCTTTACCAAGCTGGCTTCATGCGCGTAGTTGATTACTCGGAATGGATGTCCAACATCGTTGTAGTTTCTAAGAAAATGGGAGGAACAAAAATCTGTATAGACTTCTAGGATCTGAACAAGACAATGATCAAACACGATTTCCCACTTCTGAGCATCGATCAACTCATTGACACTATGGCTAGTCATGCTTTGTTATCCTTCATGGATGGTTTCTCCAACTATAACCAAATTTGCATTAAACCATAGCATCAATTAACAACAACCTTCATGACCCCATGGGGTACCTTTTGTTATACTATGATGCCTTTTAGGCTCAAAAATGCTAGAGCAACCTACCAGCGAGCCATGACCTACATATTTAGTGACTACATCTTAGAAACATTGAACGACTACATGGATGATATAGTGATGAAATCTAAAGAAGTTACTGATCATCCCAATGTTCTAGGTGTAGTCCTCAAATGTTTCCAAATGCATGATTTATGCCTCAATCATAAAAAATATGTCTTTGGGGTGAGAACTAGGTGCATGTTAGGGTTTGTAGTATCGGAGGCTAGAATACGAGTGGACCCTAACAAAGTTAAGATCATCATCAACCTAGCACCTCCTACAAATCTTAAGGAATTGCACGGGTTGCAAGGTAGAGTACTGTTCATCCAAAGCTTTATAGCAAAGATGACTGACAAGTTACACCCTATGTAACATCTTCTAAAGAAATGGGTTAACTTTGAGTGGACGATGCAATGCTAACAATCCTTCGACGATCTGAAGCAAGAGCTTTTGCACCTCCCAACTATTTACCCATCATAGAGAGATAAGCCTTTCTTCATGTACCTTGCCACCTCTGAGACATCTATCACGGCATTGCTATGTCAGAAATGAGATGATGGATCTGACATAATAGTGTACTATCTAAGCCATGTATTGATAATTTATGAGGTGAAATACAACGAGGTAGAGAGAAATTGTCTTGCCTTAGTGTTTGCATTGAAGAAGTGGAGGCACTACTTATTTTGTAGCAAAATTAACATTATGTTTAAAAGCAACATACTCTGAGCTATCATAAATAATTTGTATGAAAGTAGTAGGATAGCCCAGTGGAAAGTGATAATAGCAGAATTCGATTTGCACTATGTAAGCCAATTATCGATGAAAGGTCAAGCAATAGCAACACAACTCACGATCTCACCCATCGATGACCAGGCAATCATAGACCCTGAATTCCCAAACGAGCACGTTAAGACTATCAATGCCATCCTAGCACATCTTGAGGCTACTTTGCATTTTGATAGTGCCTCAACCATGCGAGGGGTAGTGTGGCTACTGTCATTTCATTCCCCTATGAAGAAATGCATCTTTTAGCTTATCGTTTTAGATTCCCTTGTACAAACAACATGGTTAAACACAAGAGGTTACTCAAGGGCCTTCTAGCTACCCAAGCATTAAGCATAGAACACCTGGAAATTCACAAAGATTCACAGCTTGTTGTGAATCAAGTCACCGAGGTCTACGCCTATAAAGGTACACACCTGCAACCCTATTGCGACTTAGTGAAAATCCTAATCAAACAGTTTGCAACTATGAATTTCCAACACGTGCCATGCAATGAAAACATTGTAGCAGACGCCTTAGCCACCCTAGTGTTAAACATTCCATCACACTTGTTCGTAAGTTTACCAACCTCGATTACCAAGTGTACTAAGCCTATCACTCAGGTGGGATACTTAGCCTCTATTAACACTACAGATACCAAGGAGTGGTATGCCAAAATTAAAACCTACTTGCAACATGACGAGCCCCCAAGCGGATTGACATCTGCCCAGAGAGATGTGATCCGTAAGCATGCTCGGCAATATGTGCTCATGGGAGACAATGCCCTGTGCAAACGCTCCTATGATGGGATATTGCTAGCATGCGTAAATGAGGAGCAAGCGTAGAAGGTGGTTAATGAAGTACATGAGGGACTGTGTGGTGGACACATAGCACCTAGGGCTATGGCTGCAAAAATTAGATGTCTAGGGTACTATTGACCTCACATGGAGCATGACTGTCTGGCCAAAGTCAAGACATGTGATACGTGCCAGCGATATGCAAATCTCATACATGTTTCACCGACAGAATTGCATCTAACACAGATTACATGGTCTTTCCAGTGATGGGGACTAGACCTCATAGGCCCTATCATGCCTAAGTCTTCCATAGGTCATAGCTTCATCATCACAGCCACCAAGTATTTTACTAAGTGGGTGGAAGCTATTCCCCTAAGGTAGACCACATCTCAGCAGATTTGCCACTTCATCTTGGACAACATCATGACAAGCTTCAGGATTCTAATGACCATTGTAACCAAAAATGGGCCACAATTCAGCAGTGTGAAAACCCAAACCTTCTACAGTAACCTTGGCATCAAGTAATCATTCTCCTCGCCATACTACCCACAAGCAAATGGACAAGTAGAGGCCACAAACAAGTTCATCATTAACTTGCTGAAAAAAATGCTTAACAACAGCAAGATGCGATGGCATAAGCAAATTCTCTATGTGTTGTGGGATTACAGGACAACATGCAAGACTGCAACAAGTAAGACACCTCTTGAGTTACATAGACATTGGGTCGCATAGAGCATTATTAGAACAAGCAAAGGCAAAAACATCATGCAAATCCACATCAACGACCAATACAAAAGGGAGACCTCATTCTCAAGGCTATCCATGAGAATATGAACAAATTCTCAGCCAACTGGGAAGGTCCATATATGGTCACAAAAGCCTTTGGGAATGGGGCCTTCAATCTGGTAGACATGGATGGCAACGAGTTTGCAAATTTGGTGAATCACTCATACCTCAAGTTGTACTACATCTAATGCATGAAGCAGATGAACAATTGTCTGCTACGATGTAAAACTGGCAAAGCTTTAGCGAACATCTGCTATGACGTAAAATTGGCAAAGCTTTAGCAAACGTCCACTACAATGTAAAACTAACACAAGTAAGCCACCGACGTCTGCTATGATGTAAAACTGGCATAGCAAGTCTGCTATGACTATAAACTAGCACAAAACATCTGCTACAACGTAAAATTGGCACAGCAAGTCTGCTATGACTTTAAACTGGTGCAGACAGTTTTGTAGGACCTTAAACTACCACACAGATAGTCTTCTATGACTACAAACTGGCACAGATGGTCTACTAGGACCTTAAACTAGCATAGTGATCATCCACTATGACATTAAACTAGCACATACAGTCTGCTAGGACCTTAAACTAGTACAATGGTATGTTGGGACCTTAAACCAACACATCATGATCTAACAAGACCTTAAAATGGGTTTGCGGCATGTCCCCAGCATGCATTTACATAAGTACATAAACAACGAGCATGCACAATGCCGACACGGGGTGGAACGTTGCAGTTCCAGAATGCAGTTCACAATGCCATGGAAATACCCTCTAGAATATATGCAATGTCGTTGCTATTAGCATCTTGCTGATCCTCTGGAGATGTCATACGACATCATGCTAACCCTCCAAACCTACTACCACCACAGCTTATCGCCCTGGCAATAGTGTCCCTGGTCATGGCCTACTACTAGAGTTCCAAAAATATTGTGGCCTAGCCACAATATTGTTAACCTCCATCCCCTGCCAGCATCTGAGCTCAAGAGACGTTCAGTTGTCGAGGAGCCAATCTCATAGCTAAATTGAGAATGCATTCCTTCGATGGGGATTCCTAAGCATTTGAATTCATAGCAACTCCTATCGCCTTTGATGACAGCTCCTCCATGCTGATGCTGCCAAGGCTGCTGCTGGCCTTCCTAGTTTTAACGCTGCATGTCTCAACAACAACATCAGTTGCTCCAATAGCATCCATAGAAAGTCATTTTCCTTCATATTACATCATGGTTATTTCTCTTGGTTTGCTCTATGTTATGTTTGTAGGGTGCATACCAGAGGGGCGTCAGTCGAAGGTGTGTCTCACCACGGTAGCAAATGCTACAACATTACAAGGTGGTTGTCTTGATTAGCTTGGCTACTTCAATGTGCACATCTTGTCCTACCCTTTAATCTCCCTTACCTCGTTTCTTGCACCCACAATTTCCACTCTTCCCCCTCTTTTACAAGATTTTCTCGATGCTTATCAAGCCCTCCCATATGCTTAACCATAAAGTCCATGATGCACGTAAAATAGCTCACCGCATGGGAAGCATCTATAGGTAGGTTAAAGCCCCATAAGGAACACTTGTCCTACGACAAGGTTGTTTGTAGATGTAAAAGGAAAAACAACAAAGGCAAAAGCGTAAGAGAGAAAAAGCTCACGTGCAAAAAAAAACGTGCCTAAAACAAATGGCACATAAACTATTTCATAATCACCCTCTCTAATCATTTCAATGAAGAGTCAAAAGTTAGAAAAAGCAAAGATGACCACGCAAAAAACTCCCTCACAAGCACTTTGATGAGGGATCCTGCTAAGTTTCATGTTTACCCTTTTCCATAACCTGCTTCCCTCTCTGCCTAGACCTTCACTCTTCCCAAAAAAACCAATGCAACACTCTCAAGCACAGTTAAGAAACATCTTGGCAATCACAGAAGAACACTATTAGTGTTTTTCCTTCTGTGGTGTTTCATAGTCTTTGTCGATGTCTCTTGGGTCCATCCTCCAGATGTTGACAAAGAGGGGCCAATGAAATACCCTAAATTTTTAAGGCATTCTTGCTTCACCAGGTCCTTGGAATTCAGGTAGCATCATGTCACTTCAACAAGAAATGGATGCTCTGAGTTTAGACTATCCAGTTCGGAAAATTTTCTATGTCTAGTGTTGACAAGCCCAATAGACTCTCCAACCTACCCACCTGGGTAGTTCATCTAGCTAATAATCTACTCAGAAGCGATGCGTGGGGTTGTCGGCGGTGCTCAAGATGCGCAAAATAGTTCGACAAGTTTTCTAGTCAATACGTTTGCTACGCTACGCTACGCTATGTAGCATAACAAGCCTCATAAGACAATTGTAGGAAAAAGTGCTACACTATGCAGCATAGTAAAAGCAAGACAGAAAGGCCCATCTTGCTTAGTAATCTTGCACCCAGCAAGCACTTCCGACCTTTCAAAACCGATTACTTCACTCAACTTCTAAGTCTTTAGGCAAAGCTCCTTTCACTGGAAAAGTAGCAAAAGAGTAAGCTATGTTAGTTGCTACGCTATGCTATGCTACACAATGTAGCATAGTGTAGCAACAAAGAAAAAATGATGAAAAGTGTCTCAGAATGTAGGATCAGCAACTTTGCAAGCTTCACGTCGCAAAGAGCAAAGGTTGTAGATTGTCCACATGACCGTCAAACCTTTGCAATACAAATTGCAGTTAAGGCCAGTTGCTAGCATAGCATAGTGTAACAAACATATAGAACTAGTCAGAACAATTCAAAAGCTTCTAGCACGTGCAACAGGTTCCAACACAACTTTCTCCTTCAAACTGTTGGCTACACTATGTTATTCTGCATAGCGTAGAAGAACTACTATGCTACGCCAACATGCTATGCTCTAAAGCATAGCACAGCATAGCAAGATGCTATGCTACGCCAGCATGTTGCACCTCAAAGCGTAGCAGGAAGATACGCTACATCAATGCGCCTCACTCCTTTTCTGCATCATTGGCACACATCTTCATGTTCTAATAGCGTAATTACAGCATGGCAGGCTTGTTAATCAATCAACTTTGCATGTCCATGCAAGATGGACATGTCAACATCTTGTGGGTCTAGGACACATGGCATCCAAATCGCATTCCTCACATGCTCCTAGCCCTATAAATACCCTGACAATCAACACTCAAAGGGTTGGCAAGTTGGCAAGTTGGCAAATTGACATTCGTGAGCAAATTTAAGTAGTAGTTGGAAAATCTTGGTTGGCAAATGTTAGCAAAAATTCATTTGGTACTTTGAGAGTAAAACTTGAGTAGTTAGCAAATCCTGTTAGCGGTTAGCAAAAATAAACTCTATCTATTTCAGGCTAACCTGGTTGGCCTTGTAGCACTTTTGCATTGTCGACTCTTGAATCAACATTCAAGCACATTGTTGGCTTACTTTTGAATGTTCTGGTTACTTTTGGAACCTCTGTGTATCCCAACATTGTGCAACCAATTGTATCCACTTTGACGAAGTAAAGCCATAATCTTGAAGTGGTGCATTTCCTTAACTTCAGTTTACTTTGCTTTCGTGATTGTCATTGCATTTTACATCATTTTTCGCCTCTTCACATTTAAAAATTATTAATTTACGTTATAAGCATTACTTTCAAATCAAACATTTGAAAATTTTTTAAAGACATCGATTAAGTCCCTGTCTGATCGACAAGACCATTCAGGGCACCCCATCTCCGTTTTATCTAGCACGGTCCTCACGTGGATTCGGGGTTAAGATTGTCCGATTGATGACCTCTCGGTGTTTTCCAGCCACTAACATTTTCGGTCGCTATAGTAAGATCTTGATTGGCTCAATTATGAGCTGTGTCCTCTCCCATCCATCAAAAAATTCACCTTCCTTATGAGGGAGGTGAAATTATCATTCATGGTGATAACGCAACTTCCTTGGCTATCAACAACATAAGCATGAGTAGGGGTCTGAAGTGGAGATTGAAGAAGAAGCTCCCAACCATGAAATTCAATAGTTCAAAAAAGAGCAACAAACCAACAATTACAATGATAAGCAATGAGCTGCATTATGGGATGAACCCCTTTTTAACATCGTAAGTGAAGGGGATGGCGAATATAAGCTTGTGCAAAATAGGCCTTACTCATTTCCTAATCTTGCAAAGATTAAGAAGAATCTACACAAGTGAAGTTCACCTTAACCTTTGCCATCCTATGCCCTTATAATTAGATGTATGGATAGCCATACATTCTAACCTTTCTTTTTTAGAATGGTTATACACTTTCATGCATTTTTATGTGTGTAGCCTAAACTCATTTGCATTTTTACTTATTTATTATAGCCTTTCTTTACTTTTACTCATATTACAAACATCAAAAACTGTTATATATATATTTCTTCTTCAACATAGTCTACTATGACCTTAAACTAGCATAATGGCTCTTTATGGCTTTAAATTGGCAAAATCACAGTCTGCTAAGACTCTAAACTAGTGTTTTGGTCTGCTATGACCTTAAATTGGCATCGTAGTCTGCTAAGACTTTAAATTGGCAATATAACCTACCATGGCCTTAAATTGACAACATAGCCACAATCACACATCAAGGCTCCCTATGGCCTTAAATTGGCAACACAATATAACTTGTGCCCATAATGGTCTAAAACTAGAAAACATCTTGTTTACTATTATACTTCCTTTTGTTTAGCCTATTATCGCATTGATTAGCCACTTAATGTTATAACCAAAACATCAACATAGCCATTCTCAACATTCACAACATTTACAATATTTACTACAACTATAAATATATATAGCCAAAAATAAAACCAAAATTTAAATTTAAAGTTAAAGTGTCCATAACATACATAGCTATGGCCACACTGTGTGGCAAAAATAGAAATAAATAGCCAATAAGCTAAGCTGATGGAGGCTACTAAGTGGCATCTAGAAGAGGAAGTGGTTGGTCATTCTCACCCTCACCGTTGAGGTTGCCAGTATCTCCTAATGTATGAAATGCAACAACATATAGCCAGTTAGCAACTCATATCCAAAACCATGACTTAAAACAAAAACTAAAACATAAAATATATCAAACCTATGGAGATTCCAGCTCCATTATTTCCAAGTATATATGTGAAAGGCCTTCCTCCAGACAATGAAGGATTCGGTCCTCGATCATGTTGACCCAGTCAACATCCCTAAGATCAACACCATAAAGGATGTTAGTTCTATTTATCGTAGTCCAAGTAGGTGGCTCCTGGGTAATAGCAACCGTAGAGGTCTTGCTTGCAATAGTTGTAATTTGAGTAGTAAGGGATTGCTCCACCATGAGAGTACTTTCAAAAAGCTAATAAGCACTCTCTACCTAGGTCCCTTGGATGAACAACTCTCTTTTGCATCATTCAATTGACTCCTCCTTAAGCCACTTAAGGTAGGCCCCATGATTTGCCTTGTACTCTCACTTCTGGACCTTTTGTTTCTTATCTCACTCTAGGACCCAAGCACAGTGATCCATCTAGTCCTCAACCTTCTAAAAGATGAGGTCCATCTACATACATTGTTCCACCGTCTCCCATAGGATCACTGCTTTTTCCTAAACGACATGGCAGTAGCAAACTTGGTGATGCTGAAAGTAGGATGACCAAGGTTTGAACTAGAGAAGCAGGTGGCCAACTCACACCTTCTCTATGAGATCGAGTTCAAGCATCACAAAGAAACCAAGAAAAATTTAGAGACAAGTAATGTAGAGCTTGAAGTTATTAGAAGCCATTTCATGTATCAACAAGCAACTATTGAGAACCTAGCCAGACATATAAATAACTACAACAAACTATAGAACCTAGTAAAGACATCTAATGTTGAATGTAAACAATTTGTATTGTTCCCTACAATTCCTTATCCATGGGTTACCTCCATATAGCCCATATTGGTGAAGCCACATGGATTATGTATGACCCACAAAGTAAGGAGGAGAAAATGAAAGCATTACTGGATGCTTTTCACCTTTCACCAAAATAAGCAACTATAGCAGGATAGCCTCACCAACAACCACCACCACCACCACAAGTGCCAGAGCCTAGTGAAGGTCCTTTAACATTCCAAGAGCCTCCACCTCTTAGCATTATTTGATCTTCAGTTTGTCTTTAGTAACCAAAGGGTTCCTACAATCGATTTGTATAAAGGTGTTCAATGTTGTTTTCAAGGACACCCATTTTTGTAATTTTGTAATTCTATACATTTTGACACTCAAAGTCAATCAGCCAATTATTCGAAACCATTTTAATTTTGTGAGAATCTCAATCTTACTTTTTTTCACTCGAGGATGATTTTTCACTCAATCGTGGGGTTATGATGAGTTGTGTAATTGGCTGCAGTGATAAGGCTACGTCAACACATGCTTGTCAATACAAGATTTGATGTGTTGACACAAATGCATCGATGTAGTGTCTAGTCTTACTGCATTTATGGCATGTTAAGTCAATAGCCTAGCCAAAGTCTTGCAGTTTTCCTAGCCCAAAGTTAGAGAATATTTTTGGAGTGCCTACAATAGGACTTTAAAGATGGTACAAATCCTTATTCAAACATCAATGTACCTAAACACTTTGATGTGACAAAAAATAAAGATGAGATTCTTGGAAGTCCTTGTAGCACTTACAAATAGATTAATGTTTCTTTTCATGCACTTTGCATTTATGTTTTAGTTAATTAATGAACTTAAAAACAACACATAAGTATGACCACTTCGAACATAATGCTTAACACTTGGTAATCCCAGTAGTGGCTATTTGGTATACCCAGTGATAAACAGTTGGTAGCCCAGTAGTGTTAGAGCGAGTTTAGGATGTGAACATAAAGTGGACTTGAATGCTTGTGTTAGGCTAGTTAGATGAAGGTATTAGATAGTTAAATAAGTAATTTCTCATTACTTATCTTTGTTTCACACTTGATTAAATAGAATAAAATATAAATAAAAATCATGTGCATTGGTGTACACTTAATCATCCAATTGAGCTTACACAAGTGAAGCCAAGAAGACAATGATCATAACCCTTACAGTACTATCTTTGCTTATCAATAAACTTAGGGGCTAAGTCTATGGAGTTTGACCGAATTGCTGGAGAACACTTGTGATTCATATGGTTGAGCGGAGGGACTACTTGTTGCTCATCAATTATCATCTCAATAGTACTATTTTTCTCCTATTGACATTTTTTATTATCACCTATTATCATTTCCTACCATTCGTAATTCTCATCCTATTCATATTATTATCATAAAAAATCATACTAGAAATGAGTCTTTGAAGCTAAGGTGACTATATTTGGGTTGTTTTTTCATCATGATAAAAAGATCATCACCTAGAGCCACAATGCTTATCCTACTACATAGAGTCCTAGGAGAGTTGGTAGATGAAAGCCTAACCTCTTCAAGTGGTTGCACCAAGGCTCAAACCCAAGTCTTCAACTTGAGAAACGAACACCTTACCATTATTCCAAATGATGAGTTCTTTATCATGATATGATACAAAAAATATTTTTTTATTAAAATGAAAGGGTAACCGGACAACATGCTTAGAATTAGAACTCTAAAATTTGTGATAACTTTTGGCCAAGAATTAATGAAAATATTATTGATGACTAACCTACTTTGTCTATTACTTTTGTTTACATTTTGAAGTTTCTAGTAGTAAAAATATAACATAGATTTTGATTTTAGAGCATGTTTCCACTTCTCCATTATTATCGAAGGGTCAAACAAAGAAAAACATATCCATCGTCTAAGTAATATGGAGCAACCTTTTCATTGAATGGCTTGCTCAATTAAATCCATACGTCATGTTAAATGTTGAGGTTTCGTGCCATTGGTAAAAAAACTTTGAACTTAAACTTACCATTTTTAAATAGTTGATGTTAAAAGACAACCACTATATAAAAATCAAGGAGAATCTGGACCGAGAAATGGATACGTCGCCTTTAGACAGGAAAAATAAATACCATTTATAAAACTGGTCTTGGAGTTGTCCCTTTCAACAACGTCGTTTATTTTAATAATGGAATGGGGTAAAGTAATGATGGCTTTGCGCTATTAAACATCAAACAGGATAGCCTTTGAAAGTAAGGGAGTGCAGCATGGTAACAGCGGAAAATATTTAGACCCATCGCGCACCTAACCTACTCGTTGCCACTTTGCCATGGTCAGAACCGTTTAAAAAAGATAAAACCAGTGCAAATTGGAAAGTTTTGGTCTCTTATAAAAAAAGATAATAATAATAATAATATTTGCGAACCTATGAGCTCAGCTTGGTGCGTACAATTAAGACGTATATCGTAAAGGGCAAGGCAACGTGCTGGTTTCATTTAACACTGGAAGGCCATATTAGGGCAGGATTGCGGAACACGGAAGCATAAGATGGCCCTCGTATCTGAAAACGTTACTTTTTAGGCAGTATTTTTTAGGCATGGATACTGTACCAGTTTCTAATGAGAGGTGGTTTAAGTGGTTGTTTTATTATTAAGGCTCTTACTTATAATTAAATAATTTATAATTGGATTTGTCACTCATTAATAGGAAAAGATGGTTGTAATTACAGCAAAGATTTGTCAAGAAAAGGTTACTAGCTCAAACGATTACAAAGTTCTTTCAAGTTCCTATGCATCTCTCTTTCAATTTAATCTTAGTTCAATTGTAATTTTGCTTAATAGTACCATGGCAATGTAAGATGAAGTTTAATCACAACATGTTATCGTAAGAAACATAACAATAGTGCTTTTATTTCTGCTAGGAAAGATGGAACATTGGCATCATTTGTTAATTGTTGTAAAAAATGTTCATGCTTCAAAAGCTTGAACTCTAACCTAAGATCGTTTTAAAAATTTCTCCAAAGGTTGTCAAGTATTATTACTTTTTCACATAGCGTAATTTACAATTGTTGCTACTTTATTAACCATGTTTCAGTTAACCTAAGTCAAGATTAACTCTTGTGCTATGCCATTAAAATGTGCTACAATAATGCATCCCCTTACACGGTAAGGCTTATATCTTATCTATCCTACACTCTTACAAAACCTTGTTAGAATTGGCATGATCTCTTTTCCAATTTATCATATGGTTGGTATTGTTGATGGGCCATGTGTTAATTCCAACATTGTAGAACAAATATATGCCACATGTCCATGTTAGTTGTGATGGGTAAACCATAAACCAATCCACATCTATTATGTGGCAAATGCATGGCAGATCAAGGTATTTATGGCATACATATATGCCCATATGAAGTGCTCTTGGCTTGAAAAAATTCTAAGTATACATAATAATAGATATAAAATTTGTAAAATTAAGGAATCCAATACTCAACCTTACACTTATTGTTGCAATTGCGTACCACTTATTGTTGTAGTTGTATACCATTATTCT
Source organism: Gnetum montanum (assembly GCA_015680685.1). Taxonomy (NCBI): domain Eukaryota; kingdom Viridiplantae; phylum Streptophyta; class Gnetopsida; order Gnetales; family Gnetaceae; genus Gnetum; species Gnetum montanum. Next base: position 19,569 of record MNCI01020347.1, on the reverse strand, counting down.
ACACAAGTTAGTTCACACAATATTTTTTGTATTATTTAAACATGTATCTCTAGGTCCCACCCCTACCTACCAACAGGCACTTGCTAGCAGGGTAGGGGTAGGACCCAAGGACACACATAAACATGGTTAAGATGATCATGGAATGTACATGGATGGGTTACATGAAGTAATCCATGAACCATGCACTGATGTTGTGGATCAATTTATGATTTTTTGTTGTGATGCAATATCTTAAATAAAAGGCAAGAATTGACCTTTTTTGTGAAATTCACTAAAAAGACAATGTGGACTTGCAACCTAAACTTTGAATAAAAGGCAACCTATGCATCAAAAGAATCTGATTAGTGGAACCAAGGAATCGAGGATTCGTGACTTTGAGCATGTTTGGATACATGTGCCTCAAGAAAAAGTGAGGATGTAGCCAAGGACGTGATAGAGAAAATTTAAATATATTAGTTTTTTTAAAAAATTAAATCTCATATACCATAAAAAAAACATTGTAGAATATAAAACAAGTATAATGTAAATCCAAAATATTGTTAATGCTTAAAAATTGCATAGAAGATTGCAATATCACCATTAAACTAAAACAAGAAAATTTGCAAAGGTATAGAGGGCATCAAATCCATTTCCCTACTCAAAAGCCATAATCCAGTCAAACATATAATTTTTGCTGCAACAACCAAAATGACAACAATAAAATGATACCCTTTTGTTACTCAATCAGATCTTGTGAGCACTGTCAACGTGATGGGGGAATGACTGCTAAAATGGAGGGTCCGCAACAATGGATTCAACCATTAAAACCCTTCAACATCTGGGGAATAGACTTTATGGGGCCCATTACACCAATGTACAATGGAAAAGCTTACATTGTAGTTGCTATAGACTATTTAAAAAAATGGGCTGAAGCTGTTGTTAAAGACTACACATCATCTATAGCTGCATTATCTGTGCAACAAGAAATCATAAATAGGTTTGGTGTGCCACGTGCACTTATTTCAGATAATGGAAAACACTTCACACTTGCAACTTTTCAAAAGTTAATGCAACGCTTAGGGGTTGAACATAAATTGACTACACCTTATCACCCCCAAGTTAACAAACAAGCTAAGGTTACCAACAGGGTGATCACTAAAATATTGACTAGGAAAATTAGCAAATATAGGTGAGATTGGAGCACTAAACTGAATGATGCTCTTTGGGCATACCACTCCACCTAGAAACTCCCTATAGGCTACTCTCCCTATGAGTTAGTGTACGGAAAGCTTTCAATGCTTCCAATTCAAACTGAACTCCATACACTATCAACAACTTATGACCTCCACCTCAATCTTGATCTAGCACAAACAAAAAGGCTAGCAACTTTAAACATGCTAGACAAAAACTGATTAGATGCCCTGTTATCAAATGAGTTGCACAAGGCATATAATAAGCAACGTCATGACTTGAAGATTCAAAAGGTTAAGTATCAACCAGGAGATAAGGTTCTCTACTGGAACCCCACATATGTGCCACAACGCACAAAATTTCAAACACTGTGGGAAGGACCTTACATTATTCATGCAACCTTTCCTTCAAGGGCCATGACCATATACAAACCTAAGAGCCCTGATAAGAGATTGTTAGTCAATGTGCAATAGACCAAACCCTTCCATGAATTTAGAACGATCATTGTACATAATATCTCTGAGAAGGGACAACCCTGCTCACTATTTTGGATCTCCTCTTTCGAACTTAGTCATGGGGGAGACAACCACCTCTGCTAACCATTTGAGGCCCTTAGTTCTTTTTTAAGTTTTTTTTACACATTTTTGTTTTACAAATTTCTTTAATTTTTCTTATTTGTGTTTTGCAACATCATCTATACTTTCTCATTTCTTTGTGTGACTATTAATTTTTTGTTTTTTTTTTGTTTTTTTGTTTTGTTTTTGTTTTTGTTTTTGTTTGTTGTTTTTTTATTAGATTCGTCACCTAATAAGTGCTCCTAATGGTGGTATGAACTGTATTCTATTGATTGCTAATATTTGGTTTTTACCTTTGAGTTATATGTTGATACTAAGATATGGTTCTTTTGATATAATAGGTAATGAGTCCACGTCATCCATGCATCCATTAATTTCTATGGTCTCTCTTGGCTTGGAACTTTATAGTCCCCTTCTTTAATAATAAAACTATTAACGAATTAGTGACTAGGCATTTCTCAAACTAAAGAAGGACTCAAGGACTGAAAAGGGTGTGACTTCAAAGGGATTTGATGCATTTGTGTTGGGTATTCTCTTGGGTGCTTGGATGTTTTCTTCTTGAGTTTTCCTTACCATTTTGACATTGCTCCATTATTGGGAAGCTGAGCCAATAAAAATAAGTCTTTACATGGTGTGGTTCTCATGCAAGAAAAAAAATAGTGAGAATTCAAAGCATACCCTTTAGACAAAATAATCATCTAGGCTACAAGCACTGGTTATGGAACTAAACAAATATGTTCCCTCTAACTAAGGCCCTTTCTCACTTCCTACTTCTCCCTTTCTTGTTTTCCTCGGAATGGTGTTGACTCTTTGGTAAAAGAATTCTTGCTACTTCAAGTGGATGGATTGGCCAAGTGTATTAATGTTAAGTCAATGGATGTGGATTGTTTGAGGCTAGATTTGGAATAAGATCTACTCAGTCACATTAACCATAAATACATAAGAGGCTATACACCACCTTGTTCTTGGGACTCCATTCCATTCTCTTCTCCCCATCATTCTTTCTCCATTTCCTACTTCATTGTTGGTTGTATCAGTAGTCTCTATCTTGGTTGATGCATTGTTTTCTCTTTGGTGGATTCTTGTGGTTAAGTCTTTAACTCTTGCTTCCAAATGACATTTCCTAAGCCTACGGACTCTTTGAATGTGGGTTTGTCAAGACATAAAGGGCATGAGCCTGCTTTGGGGAGGACCCACTCGCATTCCTATTTGGTACATCAATTAACTTATTTTCCTTAAACATTTTCGCAATCAACATTTTTTTTGTTTCATTCCCATCTCTGACATCCATTTTATTGGCGTTGTTGTTGTTTCTTTTTCTCCATCTTTTTTATTCCTTATCTTTTTCTATACTATTGCTACTGGAGGATTGCTCTTAGTCATGGGGGCCCTAGTCCAATTTTTTCAATTTTTCCTAACCCCTACACCTTGGGTAGTTACCAGTGTTATATCTCTAGAATCCGTATTAGTCATATCACAAATCAGACAATGGATCTTACACCAAGCAAGGTATCAACTATACTGTAATTTACTTATCCTTGCTCATATGTGACTATGTTGTGTGTGCAGATGGCAATCATATAGCAATGGATTGGACTTGGAGGAAACACTTAGGATGGACTAGTGCTAGAACAGTTGTGCAACAAATAAGATTGATGGCGTGGCTATGGATGGACAACAGAAGATGCAATCTTGGCATCGACAACAACGCATCTTCTCCTT
>MNCI01020347.1:0-12104 GCA_015680685.1 Gnetum montanum | reverse complement strand
CTTCAAGTACAAGTGCATTACTTTTCCTTATGTGAGATGTTAAGTTTGTGGTGTAGGCTCTTCTCTTATGCTAACAGGTGAATGTGGAAGAGGAAGTGCACATGGAAAAGATTAATCATAATTATCTCTAACTATTCTAACATATAAATAATTAATATTTGGATGGATAAAGAATATGAAGATAAGAAGAAGAAATTTGGGTCCCTATCATTAGCTGAAAAGATATATTTTAAGAAAGGAACTTACCATATCTACGTATGAAAATCCTAAATAGGATATCAACTTATGTAGTAAGAGGAAATAGTATACTAAGTGGTAAATGTCCAACAAACATGGCTCATCTTCCTTTCTTGGAGATAGAGCAAAGATTACAAAAGGAAAAATTAATAAAAAATACACAACCTTTTCCTTGCATTATTAGGAGACTTTACAAACAAGCTATAATAGTTGAATACACAAATGATAATGTTAAGAGAGCACAAAATGATTCATATACTAAGATGATTAAACATGTTCCTACCAAAAAGGATCATATAGAAGCTCCACCAAGCATAAAAGTAGCAATGATTAGCACATCAACGCTAGCTACTACATCAACATTGGCAGCTACAATTCTAGCAATAGGAACTATTGGTATATATCCTAGCACTAATGTTTTAACAATAAATCCTAAAGTGTACTAGCCATTAATGAGTCATTTCTAAGAACTATCAAAACCTATTAGTTAAAGAGCAAGAGACCTAGAAAAATTATTCAATGTCATAAGAGATGAGTCAAAATTCTTAATGGGCCTTATAAGTAGAAAAAATATTGTAAATATAATAGGGACAATTAGATAGCCCAAATCTTTGAAGATGCTATTGTATTCCGAGTTATGCTTAAATCAAGAGAAGAGAACATGATTCTCATGATCTCTCATGAAGAAGAATAAGAAGCTCTGAAATAATAACTAATCATATTAGCAAAATCCCAAATATGTTAATTAGACTACCAATAGACTTCACTAGAATATAAAATTTTCAAGTAACAATTGGAACTAAGAAAAAGAAAGGAGAAACAATAATAGCAAATTAACATGAAGATGATCTAAAGATCTAGTTCCAATTAGACAAACTATTCAAGATGTCTTTAAGAGTCTTGAAGATATCATACCAACATAATTTGAGTTAATTTCTATAAAGGGGAAGTTGGTATCAGAAAAATCTAGACTACAACATGTAAAGTTGAAAATATAGAGGACGCAAAGTAAAATTACCTAACTCTAGATCCAACTTTTGTTTCTTATATGATTTTTTGTTTCAGAATTGCTTGGAAAGTTTAGAACTAATCAACTCAATTGCATTATGGCAAAGTAGCAATAGTTAGATTGGAGCATGAGTAAGCTACATGGGATGCAACAACAACAAATGCAAAAACATATGCACATCAAAAGATCAACACCATGCTAGAAGAAGAAAACGAAGTCCTTGCTACAAAAACTTAAAGTTGGCTAAGATTACTAAGAAAAAGGATTAATTAGAAGAAATCTCTATCCATGTTTAGGAGTAATTCATGTGGATAAATATGGACATCAAAAAATTATCCAAAGAAAACAGAAATATTTCTATTGAAGAAGTGCATACAATTAGAAGAAATCTATAGTAGAAATTAGCACATCAAGAAATGAAATAAAGAACTATAGAGATCAAGTGGATATGCAAAATTAAATCAATAAAAAATAAATCAAATTAACTAAGAATAAAGTGAACACTAATCTTTAGCAAATGCTTGATTGGAAATCTATTCATGATGGAATAATTGCAATTAACCAAGTCAAGATTAAGATAAAAGAATTTCATATTAAGGATATGACCCTGTATATGAAATTGGTCAACCTAAAATATGCTAATTTTGCCATGTTGATAGTAGGAAGACAAAGAAATGAATTAGAGAAGCAACTTGTTGCCATGTTCTTACTCTATGAGTATGAGCACCAACTTCACAATGAAGCCTAATGGAACCTATATATCACAAATATAGAGTTAAAGGTTCTTAGGGAAAGATTCATAAACCAACAAGATATCACAAAGAACTTGGTAAAGTGTAGGGAAAGCTATTAGGATCCATAGGTACAAGTAAGAGAATTTGACATTGAACAAAACAAATTTACAATCTAGTTCATTGAAGTAAGAAAATTGTTTCCTATACTACCATGTCCATTGAAGGTACTAGCAACAACTAACCTATCTAGTTTGCTTTGAATAATGAATGACACAAGTATAGATGAAGAGAAATTGATGGAGAGAAATTGACGGCATTGTTAGAGTATTTGCACATGAAGCGAGCAATACCCAAAGTGAAACCACAATAGCAACTAATGTAAGAACAACCACCACTCCCAAGCACGATATGAAGACTTTCCATTGAGGAATTTTTTAAGACCTATAATATTTTCAAATTTTTAATCTATATCTATATGTTTTATCATTTTTTTATATCACATGAATAAAGGTTGTAATGTTGTATTTGGGTTAGTTAGTTAATTAGTTGAAGTCACCTCCATAATTTTCTCACAAACACTATCTCAATTCTATTTAACTCAAAGATGAGTTAAATAGAATTGGGTGTACCAAGTGATATTGCTACTAGGTTGTCAAGAAATCATACATTGTGCTTAAAACTAGTTGTATTGATTCTACCAAGTTGTTATCAGGTGATAGAAATATAAACATTATATTAAGTATGATAGAAAGTAAATTGCATAGGAATGCAAATTAAATGGAAAATTAAACTCTAATAGAGTATTGCAATGGTAAGAAACAATCTTGATCTTTATTCTAGTCATCGAACATGTTTAGGTACATTCCATTCAAATAAATATTATGTTCAATTACTTTACACTACACTGTGAGAAATTATTAATTGCTACTAAAATTATGAAACAAAACTACAGAAGTCTAGCTAAGGTGTGATTGAAAAGATATATTCAGTATGGTAGGTGGATAGTATTTATATGTAGTACTAGCCTTGGATACATTAGATCTACGATATCATAGATGTAATATCACATGTAACTTAGTTATTATTCATCATACCTCCACACATGTATGGAAGATTGGGAAAAAATGCTTATCACCATTAGGCTAATATAGGATTTATTTCTATTGTTCCTTAGATTTAATATTTAATTTCTATGTCAATTTTTATGTTTTAGTTTTATTTACTTAATGTTAAATGATATCATATCATATGTGTCACAACCATAAAAATTTGCATAGGTTTAATTATTTAATTTACCAAACGTGATTAATTTTTTAATGTTGTTAGATGTGTTTTAATAGACTAGCTCTAATTTTCTTGGTTAAATTATAGGATTATATTATTGTTGTTATTGTTATTACTGTTGTTGTTAGTTTCCTACATAGGTAAACAAAATTTGGTAGTTAGGGTATTTTGTAAAAGTTTTATATCCTTTGTTTTACTACTATTAGAGCTTAATCATAGGTCTACTCTATATTTAATGATTAAATGTTAAAATCCAATTGCCCTAGGAAGTTCTTCTTTTTGTTAGTTATCATGTCTTTACAAGTGTCTAAGTATGCATATTTTATTCTTTATAGACATTCAATTAAGCACATTCAATCTTTATTATGTAGATTCAATTATGCACATTTATGCTTTATTATGTACATCTTGTTATGCATCTTTTATTCATATTATGCACATGTGATTATTTAATACTCTATTCATGGATTAATTTTGATCCCTAATGCTACCCAAAACATATTCCTTGTTACCTTTTGTCATTAAACTAGGATTCAAAGTTTATTTTTAATTATAATTATATAATGCATAAATTATCTTTATTAAGGAAGTATCTTAGGATGATGTCCTACCTACAATATGATCTTATCAATGTATTTGGGATGTTAAAAAAAATATTAGTTTTGACATTTGGTTTAATAGAATTAGAGCTACAAGTTCTAAGATATCACATTTTTAGTTTTCTAAAACTACCATAAAAGTTTCGATATTTGAACTGGTTGACTATGAAAAGTGAAGCCTAGATAAGATTTTTGTATACAATTAAGTAAACCACTTGATAAAGATTCTGTAGGTTTAAACAAAATTTGATTTGGAGTCATTATGTGGTTGTTACATGTACCTAAACATAAATAGTATAAGTCGAGAAAAAAATGAGGAATAGACTTATGAAAATAAAAATGGGAAAAAATAAATAAAAATTAACTTTAAAAGTCAAGGGTGGTTGAACACGTGCATACCACATTTTGAAGTATATATGTTATATACATAACATATATACATGCTTTGCATATTTTTCCTTCACATTGGGTCATGTCTAATTTTCCTACTACCTTGTCCAAACCCATCCTTTTGTATTCACACTTGGATTTTATGAAATCATATTTAGTTAACTTTTTCTTAAAGAAGTTTCTTTCCTTTCTTTTTTGTTCTAAAGCCAATTTTAGCCCTGTTCCTTCTGTTCTTCCCCATATAAGTAGATTGTGACCTTTGACATATCTCATCTTAGTTCATACAAGGATTTCTGGTGTATTAGGTTTAAGGGAAGCCAAAAAACTAATTTTGCATGTTGGATGGAAAATGAAGATGCTAAGAAAATTCTAGAAGCTCTACCGATAGAAGTAAAAATGATCTTATATTGTTGTTTTCGAACATTTGTAACATCTCTAGACTTCGAAATATTTTTGAATATTAGATTAGAAACCTTTATCTAGCTTGTATCCTAATATTTTTGGTCCATGACCTTTATGATTCATGAAGAGTAAAATGTTTTAACCTTTCTTATTTGAGGGGTTCTGACTCCTCCTGTTTTGATAAAAAGAACCCCAAGTAGCCATGGAAACACTGAAAAAGAAATATGGAAGAAAAGATGAATCAATTATATATAAGATGGACCATCTAAATTGGAAAAATGTTCTCTGTATATTTTTTATTTTTGTAAAATAAAAACCTTGTATACTTTTTAGATACATGAGCCATGTACCTATTTTTGTGAATAAATAATAAAGTATAATAGATATGAAATTCCCATCTACGCCATTTCAACCGTGACATTGCCAAGAATATTTTTTGTTTTAGCACATGCTATATGTTTGAAAAAATTTAGTATTATCAATTATATATTAATATTTTATTTACTTATTAATTTTAATTTTATTTAATTTGGTAAATTTCACACATGAATATCTTTAATTTTAAATGTCCCATTAAGGTGAAACAAGTGTCATTATGGTCATTATTTTACATACTATTTTATGATGCAACTATTAATATTTTTAACATTTACATTTTTGTTGATATGTATATCTCTAATTTTCTTTAAATAAATTTAATTTAATTATGTATATGAGTAATATGAAATTTTACTATGTTGTATTGCTCTAGTATATTTATGCTTCTAAATAATGATTTTTATATATTTTATGGCTTTCTTTTAAACTCATAAATTAAGGTTAAATCTAGATTGTTGGGGTTTTGTAACATCTCTATTAATTATTTAGAGGTGTTACAATATGTCTCACTTTAGATTAAACCATATGCACTAAATCATAAATAACTCAAGTGAAAAGACAACAATCAATGATCATGTCTTAACTAACTAGAAGTCATGCTTGGTCCATACATGGATTATGATCAAGTCACTTGCAACACTTGTGATTTGTATGGTTGAAAGTAGGATCTCCTTCACTACTCATCATCGACAAATGATGATGACTTTAATGATTTAATAGTAATGATGAAAATAATGGTGAAATGATAAAAAAAAACAACGAATGCTAAAGAAGGTTAAGTCAAGCCCATATGCATAAGGCATTTAGGATCAATAATGATTATGCATCATAACATGGCCAAATTTGACATTATTTAAGTTACAATTATTAGATTTCATAAAATGACTTTTTAGGTTGTTACCAAATTATTGCATGTTTTTCTTTGAAGGGACTAGTCTTTTTCTTATCCTAAATAAGAAAATTTTTAGTAAGAAGTTAAAACCTAAAACAACGAATTTTTCAAGATTGATTATAAGGATGGAAACTTAAAAAGGCATATTCAAACTAGAGTAGGAACACCTCCCATTCCTAAGTTGTAATTTCTACTTTCCGTCTACTATAGAAGTCATAGCAAGTTTGATCTCTAAGTTTGATATTATTTTAAGGTCATCTGGGATTTTTGTAGATTTGGGTAGGCTACTATAGATGAATGCAACTCGCAATTAGTCACAAAAAATAAATACAAGCCACATTTGACTCATAGCAACTTGTAGTTAGTTCAAAAAGTAATTTTTCTAAAATTTTTGAGTAGGATTTGATACTACAAGGTGGATGTGACTCATAGCAATTTGCATTGTGCCTAAGAGGATGTGGCTCACACAAGTTCACATTGAGAATGACGTTGTTACTAATTCTTTGCATTTTTGTTTCATTGCAAAGTGCTAAGTATCCTCACACTAAAAATAAATTTGCTTCAGGTTTTTTTATCTTCAATAGACTATAGGAGGTTTCCATCCACAATAAGTTGCAATAAAAAAGAGGCTATGACCCATAGCATGTTGTAGCTAGAAAGGATTTATGAGTGGTTGCAACTCATACTAGCTTACAACAAGTAATCCAATGTTCTAAGAAAGTGGATTAATGTGCAAATAACTCAAGATTCAAAGGTATGGCTTTCAATAGAAGATAAGGTAACTTAATTGGACCTTTTAGCCAATTTGTGAGTATTGTCTCTTAGAGAAGGTTAATTTCTTGAAGAAATTATAAATTTCTATGAGCAATATGTGAGTTCTTAAATAGTTGTATCTTCATCTAAGAGAAAGGTAAGGATTCATGGAATGTAGAGACTTATGTTTTTCAACTATTACTAAGTTTATGAGATTTGAAGAGTTTAGAAGACCTCATACTATCTAGATCCTTATGGCAAGTCCTTTCTTATGTATTCATATTGTATTTCATTTCATGCATGTTAATTAGAGAGGATTTTAGGGGCTTTTCCTTTCTAAATGCATCTGAAGAGAGCTATACATTGAATTGTTGAAAATCTTGTGGTTAGGGGGTGTGTTAAAATCCAAATTAATTGAAAATCTTGTGGTTATGGTTGAAGATTGAGCTGGATTTATGTAGAAATGATCATTTGAATATAAGGTCATTCATACCAGTAACTCTGCTATTTATTCATAGCATAAGTTATTCTTGATATGATGCACTTAAGTGGTTATTTCATTATCTGACAAGGATTACCAATGAAAGATGGCTTAAATGGTTAGTTCATTATCTTATCAGACAAAATTTTATTAGTTTGAATCATAACTTAGACATTGTTATATTCCTTTATAACGATGTTAGAGCCTAAAATAATTTGACTATAGCTACACCCCATAACACATAACCAATATTTTAGAAAAATTATAGATGAATATAACAATGTCACAAGCATTGATGAGTGGTGAGTAGACCTATGCTCAACCATACAAATCACTAAGCCTTAACATTCGATTTGGTTGAATTTCATGGACTTATGGCCTTCTAAGTACATTGATCTCTAGGTGTTAAAACTAACTGTTGCAATCATTATCTTCCCAATTACACTTGTGAAATGCAAAGGTATGATTAAGTGCAATTGAGGCATATGATTTTTATCATCTTTTATGTTTTATATTCTAAGTGCAATAATAAAAAATAAAGATATTTAATTACTAATTTAATTTAATAACTAGCTAACACTTAACTAATCCTAACATAAGCATCTATTTCCACTGACCGTACACATCCTAAACACATCTAATGCTACTGGGTTACCAAAAGTTAAGCGTTACTACAATTACCAAGTGTCACACGTATGCTCGAAGTGGTTGTACTTATGTGCTTAATTAATCACTATTTAATTTAGCTTAGTCTAGCTTAATTTAACTTAATTACTTAAAAAGTAAAGAAAATTACTTAAAATATAAAATGCATAAAAGAAATAATTAATCTATTTCAAAGTGTTGAAGGTTTACCAGAAAGCTCATCTTTATTACTACATACATTACTATGCTCAAGTACAATAGTGCTCAAATAAAGATCCATATACTCTTTGACTCCTACTGTGGGCACTTAGAAAAATATTCCAACTTTCAAGTGAAAAAATTGCTAGAGCTTCACTACAACTATGAGAATTATGCCATAAATGTGGCTAGTGAGCACATATTTATAGGCAAAACAATGAGCCCCATTGACGAGTACGAATCAATAGGTTAAATCCTATGTCGACATGATACTATTGATGGGGTTGTGTTGATAGCATCTTATCGATGCAACCAACCGTGACGCTTCATCATACCCCCCTACTTGAATGAAAACTCATCCTTAAGTTTTTTACAAAATTTGGAAAGGTATGGGATTATTGAATACAAAACAAACACACAGATTACACAACAAAAACTAAGTGCCTAGAGTATATAGTTTTACAATGATTATAAAATTTTGGTGTTTAGGATGAAAAAATTGAACATTAGAAAAAAACTAACAAACACAATTCCTTAGATGGCATGAAGACATTGGAGAAGATCAAACAATCGTAGGCAATGGAGGCTCTTGGGGCTCCAAAGGGCCTTCTCCTACTTTAGGCACATGCAGTGGTTGAGGCGATTATGGTTGTCATGCAGCAACAACAACTTCTGGTGGAAGACAAAAAACATCCAACAATGCCTTCATTGTTTCCTCCTTTCCCCTAGAATCATTCATAGTCCACACAACATCTCAAATGTGGACTAGAGTGGGAACATCCCAAAGATAGGGCATTGCTAAGAATAGGTCCTTCATGTTGACAAACTAGGTAATAAAAAGATTACATTCAACATTGAACACATTGAATGCATTCTACAGCTCTTAGTAGTCATTCATCCTCTTGGCCAGGTTCTTAGTAGTTGATCATTGATTGGTGAAATTTTCCTTGAGAATCTCAAGTTTGGTGTTGACAATCTCAAGATTCTACTTGGTGTACTTGTGATGCTTAAACTCTGCTTTGTACAAAAATTACGAATTGGCCACTTGTTTCTCCAATTCAGACTACTATCATCTAGTAGTCAACATCACCAAATTTGCATAATAGAGATTGGTAAGCTCCATGCACTCCATCATCTCCTTGATTTCCAACTATTTCATGCAAATCTTTGCCTTGTTGTAGTCATTGAACCCCTTAAAGATAGGTTGCTAGACATCACCTCCTTCCTTAAGCTACTAAAGGGCCTCATTAACTTTTGCCTTTGTCATCTAGATGTGTTTCTCATTGATTTCTTTCTATAGATCAACTTGATCTTTGTAGTGATCTTTGACTCTCTCAAATTTAAGAGCCTCATTTTTCCAAGCAGCTATCTCTATCACAAATTTTTGGTGAAGAGCTTGGACTTCCTCCATGGAGAGATTTTGATTTTCTTCTACCAATCTTCTTAATTTATTATTTCCTTTGGCTAGCTACTTTTGTTGTTGATGGATGAAATCTTGCATTTTTTTCTACACATTAACATTCCACAAGTGATGATTTTTTAAAATCAACATTGCATTCTCATGATGCATCTAGACCAGGTCCTTATGAATGATGTACATTTTGGCATTAGCCACACACTAGTCAAGGACAATCATCTCCTTCTTGTTCTCAACCTTTTTGGGCTTGTCTTTAAGCTTCTTGAAGGCTTTATCACATGTCAGTGTAGGGTTGAGAAACATGAGATCAAAAAGATAGGCTCTTAATTTAGTAATCTTTGCAACCAAGCATTGGTTTTGTGCTTGGGCTATTTTGAGTTGCCCCTCCAATATAATGCACTTGCCATTTGCCTCTAGTAACTTCGACTAGTTTGCAATGATTGTATCTGGAAGATCAAATACATTTGGAATTGGTTGCCTAGTTCCCACTAGTTCATCCGGCAACTCCTTGCGTTGAGCTACGCTTAATGTATTACTAACTATTTCTATAGAAATTTACACATCTTTGAGTGAAAAAACATCTAGTAAAGATGTTGTAGGTGCATTCAATGCCTCAAAAATTCTATTAGTAACCACCTCTAATATTGTCTCCTACCCATGGTGCTACACCACCAAGATAGTTGCCCCCTCACCCTCCTCTAGATGCATTGAAAAAGTAGTAGTGTTTTCAAAGATTTCTAGGAATTGCTACTATTGAGAGAGAGATACCGTTATCTCTTAGGCATCAAGATTCAATCTTGTAGGTAGCTACAATATTTGCACTGAGGAAATTGGCCCACCTCTCTCCATCTGCCAACTATTCGAGCCACTTCATTGAGATGACTCATCATTGGATGATACATAGATGGATCATTGCCACTCGTTCCTATTCATCGCTCCTACTCTTACAAAAGTTACTCTTGGATCTCATGCATGTGCTCAAGGGAAGCAAAGGCCTCCAACATTGTTTCATGAGTGGATGGTGGTGGTGGTGGTTATTGCTCCTCTTCTTAAATGATCTTGGTAGGTTGCTTATCCTTCATCATCTCCACCCAGGAAGTGGACAAAGCATGTCAAAAGGCATCATTTGTATAGTGAATTATGCCTCCCCTTTTGCATAATTTCCAAATGAGACATGGGAAGGGAAGTGCCTTTCTTCCATGTTCATTTTCTTTAAAATTCTTCTCTATCTCAAAGTAGATAAGCCATGGAAGGTTGACCAGGAATCTACAAACTACTACATGCACAAGCAAAGAAGGCTATGATCTTACTTGGCCTTAGCATTGGATTGAGGTGAATGACTACAATCTTGAAATATGCATGTTCTACTATAATAAGCACATCAAACTCCTTGCAATTGACTCCATAACACCACTACATCCATTCATTCTTAATATTATGATCTTCCTACATGGGGATTTTAGCAAGCTTTACCCTACTTTCTAGTAATTGAAGAGCCTCTACAATAACTTTCATCGAATAAGATACTAAAATGTCCTTGATTTTGATCATTGAACTAGCCTGCCAATTATTCCAAAACATGTATCTCCCATGTATCACTCCCTGATGGAAGTGATTGTGGACTACGTGGCAAAGTTCTACAATTGAGTCTTTACTTCTGGACGTGCGAACTTCAAGAAAGGTTCATAATTCAATTAAGCATGGATTTTTAGACCTTCTTGTTTTTTATTTATCTAAGGTAGGCTTTTGTCAAGGTAACCTCAAGGTTTGGTCTAGGTTATGGTGCCTCATCTTGGTAAAATTGTTCTGTTGTAGTAGCTTCTTTAGGAATCTATTAGATAGATTGCACTTTAGGCTCCTCTCAAAGAGGTCCCATGGAATGGATCTATGCTTGTTCGTGTGGCTATTCTTGGCCCCTTTCTATTCATGGCCATTTGTCCCTTTATTGGAATGATCCTCCTTCCTTTCTGTGCTTTCCCTTAGGTGCCATCTATAGTCACAACATAACTAAGGATTAGCAATCAATATGTAGCTTATAACATTTAAGTACCTTTCTCATTAGGTAGTTACACTTAGGCTAAGTTTGGACCATGGCAGATTGATTATTTCATTGGTATTTTAATAATTTTTAACTTAGAATGTTATTGAAGCTTGTTGGAAGCATTTAACTCTTATAATTTTATTTTTAATGTTGATTTCTTTGTTAAACCTTGTGGGAGCTAGAAATTTTTTTGAAATTTTTTTTGAAAAAAACTTAGGATTTGTAGTCCTCATGACAAATAGCTTACCTTCAATAGCTACAAGGTTGAAGAATGGAGTGAATCTTACAAATGGTTAGGAAGATATGGCACTTGGAAGGTTCTATGGTCTAAAAATATACCATTATTTGTAATGAAAATTGCAATGTTGCTTCTTACATGAATTCTACAGCAGCATTTGTTGGAGAAAGCTTACATCAATTAATAGTAAAAAATATTGCATTGCTTAAAAGGAGGTAAAAATAACAAATTGTGGGCATTCTTTTTTATTGTAACTTGGTGCCTTTTCCTTTTGTAGGATAGCTATAATCCATAATTCAACAAAATTTATTATGTTTATTGTTAATTTTAAGTTTAAACCACCTTTATGTTGTAACAGTTTCCATGTTGGCAAATTATTCTTAGCATATTTGCTAAAAATAACAAA
>MNCI01020346.1:10959-31902 GCA_015680685.1 Gnetum montanum | reverse complement strand
CGGCCTAGTATAAATCGCGTCTCATCAGACTCATAGAGGAGGTATGAGTTGGCCACTTGCTTCTCCAATTTTGACCTTCACCTACTAGCTGTCAATGTTGTCACGTTTGCATAACAAAGGTTGGAAAGCTCCATATATTTTGTCATTTATGTGATTTGCAACTTTGTATAGGCTATCAAAGATCGGCTACCATACATCGCCTCTTTGCTCGAGTTGTTGGACGGCCTTGTACATCTTTGCCTTCACCAATTGAATCTCCTTTTCGTTCACCTCCTCGAGGAGCCCCACCTGATCCTTGTAATGACTCTTAAATATTTTGAATTTTAGGGCCTCATTTTTCTAAGCATCTACCTTGATGGTCCTTTTCTAGTGAAGTGTTTAGACTTCCTCCATTAACAGATTCTTGTTCTCTACTTCCAACCTCCTTAGGTCCATGTTCATCTTGGCGAGTTGCTCTTATTGCTATCTCAAAAATTTGACCATCTGGTCTTTTTGTTCCTCGACATTACGTAGGCGATGAATATCTTTGGTCAAGGTCAAGTTCTTCTTGCAGACTAATGTTAAGTCCTTATTAGTGTTGAAGGCAAGAGCCTTTGATAAGGAAGCATCAAAAAGCACCATTTCTTTGGCATTCTCAACCTCTTTAAGTTAGTTCTGAAGCTACATGAAAGCTTCATCTTGTGTGATAGATTGGTCAAGAATGGTAGGATTCGCTAATTGGGCTCTTAGGTTTGCAACCTTGGCAGCCAACCAATGGTTTTTAGTAGTGGATGTCTCGAGTTAGATGTTTGCAATCATGAGCTTGCCCTTGGTTTCAAGCAACTTTGATTGGATCACTGTAATCTCTTTTGTGAGATCGAAGATCTCCAAAAGTGATTACTCAATTTCCACTAGTCAATCCAACACTTCCTTGTGTTGGGCTACATTAAGCCTCTTGCTCCCCACTCCTACAAAAGCCTACACATCCTTAAGTATAGTAATATCTAGCATGGGTACCATAGGAGCGTTGTGTGCCTTAGCCACTTTGTCGACCATCACTTCTACTATTGTTTCTTACCTATGGTGCTACATCACTAGGATAGTAGCCCCCTCATCCTCCTCCAAGTGCATCAAGAAGGTTGTGGTAGTTATAGAAATTTCAAGAAACTCTTGTTACCTAGGGATGTACATCATAACCTCTTGGGTGCTCAAATTTGTTCAAGTAAACCCCTACATTCTTTGGATTGAAAACAATAGGGTAGTATTCTCTAGCTAGCTTATGGTTCTTATGACTTTGTTGAGATGGCTCAACACTGATCGGTAGACTGATGATTTTCCACCACTTGCTTTACCTTGCTACTATTGCATCAATTTCTCATGCAGTTCCCTCATGCGCTCAATCGCTACATAGGCCTCCAATGTTGTCTCTCTAGTAGGTGGTGATGGTGGCATCCATTCCTCTTTAGGTAGCTTAGTCACTTTTATGTCTGTCATCATCTTCTAACAAGAAGTAGTAAGAGCATGAAAAAGTGTATCATTCACATAACAAGCTATGCCTCCTTTTTTTGCAAAGTTATCTAATTAGACACAAGAAGGGGCATGTATTCATCCCTCGCTTGTTTCTTTAAAGCACTTCTCAATTTCTAGGAAGATGAGCTAAGGGAGATTAACTAGGAATTTGCCACTTAGAGTAGTGCACACATGGATAGAGAAGATAGTAACTTTGCTAGGCTTCACCATTGGGTTTAGGTGATAGGCTGCAATCTTGAAATAGGCTCTCTTCACCTTGGTGAGTGCACCATACTCCTCATGATCCATCCCATAGCATTGTTGGACCACTTCTTTTTAGCCTCTAAGTCCACTTGTGTAGGAATCTCCACTAGTGTTGCCCTAGTGTTAGGTAGTTTGAGGGCCTCTACAATAGCCTTAACCAAATAGGAGATGCTTATGTCCTTGATCTTAACTGTGATGTCTGCTTGTTGGTTCTTCTAGAAAAGATAGGTTTTCCCCATGTACCAGTCCCTATTGGAAGTGAGCATGGGCTACATGGGGGATCCCTATAGTTGAGTCTTAACTTCCTCTAGTGCCAAGTCCAAGAAGGTGCCAAAGTTAATTTCTTGAAGAACCAAAATTTGGACCTCCTTGGAATGGATTTGCTCAAGGCATGCCTTGGTCAATGTGACCTTCAGATTTGGCCTAGGCCTTGGCACCTCATCTTGCCTAGATTGGCGTATCTCCATTGTGGAAATCTAAAGGACAAATTCTACTTCAGGCTCCTCCTAAAGAGGTCCCATTACATGTGTTTCAGCTTCTCCTTCTTGGGGTTGTTGTGGTTGCTAGCCCCTTCCTCTTCTTCACTACTTCTCCCTTGGTTGGGATGGTCCTTCTCCCAATGGTTCCATTTGTGATCACAAACATAGCCAAGGATTAGTGTTTTATGTGTAACTTTTAATAATTTGGATACCTTTTCTCATTTTGGCAAGTTACACTTATGCTATTTGTAATCATGATAGATTGGTTATTTTATTCATTTAGCTACTTAAGTTTGTTGATGAGGTTTAACTTAGTGTAGATTGGTGATTTTTAATATTATTTTATTAGTTAAACCTTGGGAAGTTAGAAAACTTTCAAAAACTTTTCAATCATAAACCATAGGTTTGTGACCTTCACGATGTAAAGCTCACCTTTAGTAGCTCAAGGGTCAAAGAATGGGATGAACTGGACAAGTTGTTAGTAAGTTATGATGCTTGGAATATGCTCTAGGCTTAGAAATATGCAAAAACTCCTCTAGCATTTGATTGCAAATGTGAAAATTTGGCTAAGGGTTGACTTGTATTTATAGTATTTTCCCCTACATTGATGGGGATGCATCGACACATCGAGCTATGTTGATGCAATTGTAGAGAAAAAATTTTCACTTGAAAAACTAAGTATGAAAAAAGAGTTTTGTAATAAAATTGGAGTCTAAACAAAGCTAGAAAAGCCTAAATTAAAGACAAAGCATTGAAGAGGGCTTGGAATTTGTTCAAAAAAAGAGATTTGGATGGAGTTTGATTACCAAGAAGTGCAAAAACTCAATATTTTATGGTGAAAAACAATGGATTTGAGAGAAAAATGACTAAGGGATAGGAAATTTAATCTTCTAGACCAAAGTGTATGCAAGTAAATCCTTCCCATAGTAGGCTCATGCTCTTAATGCCCTTGCTTGCCCTCATACCGGACCCAAGGATGATTAATGACCATAGATTGTTAAAAATTGAATCACACAAGAAACCATCAAAGAATTAAGACATGTCAAAATGAAAACACTGAGTAATCATAATAGAAGATAGTGAGGTGATAGATGGATAGAATTGGTGATGAGAAAGAGAGAATGGAATGGAGTTCCTTATTTCGATCACATGAAGTCCTTTGTGGAGTTTGTGATTAAGGTGACCTAATAGCATTCCATCCTTAGGTGGAATCAAGACCATCCACTTCTAGTGACTTCAAATTGGCACTTTGAGATCATTCAACCACTTACAGCTCATGGAAACCCACAAAGATCACCCACCATTCCAAATAGAGAAGAAAAGAAAAGTAGGAAGTGAAGAGGGCCTTAGTTAGAGGGGTGCGTTTAGGCATGGGTAACTTGTCCTTCCAGCCCCATAGCTACTGCTTGTAGTCCATTTTTTCATTAAGGAATGTACTTTGAATTCCCATGTTGTTGTTGTTTTCTTTCATGGGAATCACACCATGCAAAGACATTGCTTTCTATTATTGGTTAACATTAGGAATGGTGAGGAATCGATGATCTAGATGGTAGAAAAGTATAAAAGGTAAAAAATATCCTTGAAGTAACACCCCTACCAATTCCACTTGATTCATTCCAAGTTTGGAGAGCACTAGGATCACAAGTTCTTTCAAAGTTATTATTAGAAAGGACCTCATGCTTTCATAATAAGAAAAACACCATGGAGTTTTAGTGGAATGGATTGATGTCATAAGCTCACTTCCTTGTATCATGGGAAAACCAATGTTTCATTAATCCATGTCAAAATTCAACTATGAAATCTAGTCATTAAGTAATTAATTTAAGCAATAAAATTTAATAAACCACCATCAATTAGCAACTATGTTCGACACCAAAGTATTGATGGTAGTAAATAAGAAAGAGACATGTAAGAAAATAAAAATAAAGTAAAATATAAAGAAATTATAAAATATCCAAGAAAATAGGAAACATATGAAAAATGATGTAAAATAGAAAAGGTTGAAAAACTAAAAAGCCACTTGTAGGATGTTAGCATGGATGGTCATCTCCCCCATGACTGAGTTGGAAGGGAGAGATCCAAAAGATTAAGCGTGCTTGGCCATCAGTTGAGGCATTATTCTCACTAGTTGTTCTTATCTCCCATAAGGATTAAAGTTATTGGACGTTGACTAACAACATCTTATTCGAGCTAGCAAGATTGTACATCATAATGGCTCTAAATGGAAAAGTTTCATATATAATGTATGGGCCCTTCCATAGCGTTTGAAATTTTGTCCATTGAGGCACATGCATGGTGCTTTAGTAGAGCACCTTATCTCTTAGTTGAAACTTTACTTTCCTTATGCAAAGGTCATGATGTTATTTCTTGTATGCCTTGTGTAATTCATTCAATGAAAAGACTGCTAATCTATTCTTGTCTAGCATGTTGAGATTCATCAATCTTTATCTCTGGGCCAGACTTAGATCCAAGTCAAGGTCACAGGTCATTAAAAGTATCTAGAGCTCAACTTGGATGGGAAGAATTGGAAGTTTTTATGTACACTAACTCATAGAGAGAATAACCAATAGGAAGTTTCTAGATTGAACGATAAGCCCAAAGAGCATCATTTAGTTTATTGCTCCAATCCTTCCTATATTTATTAATTGTACATGTTAGTATCTTTGTAATTTCCCTATTGGTGACCTCAGCTTGAGCTTTGGCTTGGGAATGATATTAAGTTATTAATTTATATTCAACCCCCAAGCATTACATGAGCTTTTGAAAAGTGGCACTAGTAAAATGAGTTTCATTATTAAAAATTAGTACCTGTGGCATGCCAAACCTATTTATAACATTTTGTTATACAAAATGTGCCACCATAGAGGATGAACAGTTGGTAATGATAGTGGATTTAGCCCATTTGACACAATAATCAATAGCCATGATGATGTATGCCTTTCCATTTAATGTAGGGTTGATGGGTCCCATGAAATTAGTCCCCTAAAGATCAAAAGGCTCCAATGGTTGGATCCATTATTGAGACCCCTCCATACATGCAGTGATCCCTCCATCACATTGGGATTTTTCATAGGAACAAAAGAAGTGATGGACATCCTTGAATATTATAGGCCAATAATACCCTACCATGATGGTCTTAATGATCATTCACCTCCTAGCATAGTGGCCCCAACAAGGACATTCATGTACATACTAGAGGGCTCAAAGTTGATCTACATCAAGGACACTTCATCGTATTAGGTCATCTATGCAACTCTTGTAGAGGTTGTCATTGATTTCCATAAGGTGTTTAGCTTAATGAAGAAACTATTGTTTCTTCTTATGGTCCCACTCCTATGGCATATCCCGTGTGAGTAGATAAAAGAGGATGTTATCATACCAGTTTGTTTCCTTGGGATCTTGCTCATTAATAGCATTAGCAAAGAGGAGTACATTAGGAAATTGATCAGATAGTGGGCTTTCATCCTCTTTTCTATTTCACCTTAACTAAGACAAGTGATTAGCCACCACATCCTTGGTTTCCATTTAGTCTACAATTACTAAATCAAACTCCTAGAGGATCACCAACCATCGTATGATGATGGCTTATTCATTAGGAACTAGCTGGCACAATGGTTAGTGTGCACAAAACCTTTGTATCTAAGCACATAGTGCCTAAATTTTCTAAGACATACACACTATCATAAGCTTCTTTTTAGTGGTGGTGTAGTTTAGTTGTACATCCACAATACCCCTGCTTGTATACTAGATGTAGTATGGATGTTTCTAATCATGGATCTATGTAAGCATGGCTCCTAAGGTATAGTTTGATGCACCTATCATGATGTGGAATGGTTTGAACTAGTTTAGTTCTCATAGAATTAGAGTCTCTATGAGTTTCCATGTCAACTTATGGAATGCATGCTTGCATTTCTTGGTCCATATGAATAGTGCATTTTCTTCATAAGTTCCACACTAATGGCTTGGAGATCTTTGAGAAGTTTCAATGAAATGCTAATAGTAATTGGTGTGGCCAAGTAATGATCTCACATCTTTCACTATTTGTGGCTATTTGATTATTCCTTAGGTGAACCCCTTTTTTGGGTCTACCTCAATCACTTTGTTTGAAATTTGATGCCTCAAGACAATGCCCTCTTTGACCATTAGGTGGCTCTTCTACCAATTAAGCCTTAGGTTTGTCTTTACACACCTTTGAAGCACTTGCTCACGGTAGTCTAAGGCTTGCTCAAAGGTAGCCTGATAGGTAGAAAAGTCATCCATGAAGAATTCTACATTGCTACCAATTTGTTGTTGGAAGATGCTTAGGACTAAATATTAGAATGTAGTGGGCACATTGCATAGGCCAAAGGGCATATTTTTGTACATAAAAGTCTCCTAGGGACTTGTGAATGTTGTCTTGGCTTGGTTCTTTAGTGAAATTTGGATTTGGTTATAGCCACTATAACTATCCAGAAAGCTATAGTAATAATGCCTTGCAATGGTATCTATCATTTGGTCCACAAATGGCAATGGAAAATGATCTTTATAACTTGCCATATTCAATAATCAAAAGTCAATATAGACTCTCCACATTTCTTCTTTTTTTAATACAATAATGAGTGGGCCACACTTGCTATCTATAATGGGGTAAATGAACCTAGCCTTGAGGAGTTATTCAATCTCCTCCTTGATGACTTGTTTGAGTTTTAGGTTCAAGCATCTTTGTGGCTCCCTCTTTGGTTTGATTAAGGAGCATGTATAAATTTTGTGCTAGCATATCCTAGGATCAATTCCTACTAGCTCATGATATGAGTAGGAAAAGGTTGTTGGCCATTTGTTCACAACTTCCAATAATTTATTTTTCTCTTCGGGAGCAAGTGTGGAATTCATAACTGTTGTCTTACTAATATTCAAAGATGCATATAGAGCCTTTAACTCAACAAGCTCTTTCTTAAAATTTATAGGGATCTTCAACTTTCCTAATCGATCTTACTTTGTGTATTAGAGAGTTGTTGATGGAGATGCTCCAATTTGTCCATGCTATCAATGTAGGAACTAGTAAGGCTCTCAGCTACTTCCATGCATATTATTAATCTAGCCTTTTTATCTATTGTCAACCAATGGGTACCTTCCTATTTAGTGGCTATTGTGTATAGGCACCTTTGAATTTTTGTCATCTCTACACACTAATTCCATGTTGGAAGTGATGTGCTTTTGATGATTCACAATGTTTGCATGTAATAACACCATGTGTTGCTGTATGTGATGCATGGAACTCTCTTTTTCTCAATCTTTCCAAATTAATTTTCATTAAAAATCTTCAAGGAAAGGTCTTGAATCTTAAACCTTACATCAATGATGGTCAGCCATGCTCTTCCTAAGATGATAGGAAAGTCCCCTTTGGAGTTCTGGATCACCAAAAAATTGACAAGATAGGACCATCCACAAATGGTGGTCACAATGTCCTTCACTAATCCCAAAGGAATAGTGATGGATTAGTTTTCTAGCTCTATTTTGATGCTAATCTTTTACAATGAAGGAAAGTTTTAGGCTTTATACATCTCTTGTGAAATTAGGTTAACTCAGGAACTTGAATCCAAAAGATCTTTACATGGTTCATTCCTGGTGATATTTAAGTAAATGAGAGGACTCCCTAGATCATATCTCTTCTATGGAAGATGGGTGGATTTGATCTAATCTGTGATAGCATGGATCAACATGACAGTGTATAATTGGGGGACACTTTGGTTTGTAGGTTGCTCGATAAGGATTTTAGAGATTGAGGTAGTAGGGTTGGTAGCTATAGGTGTGCATGAGGGCTTTGTGGAGCTATTGGTTTTGAAGAATGGCCTCTTGCGAGGCTTGGATTTAGGATCACTTGGCTAAGGAGTCAAATGCAAATTAACTACCCTCGTAGCATTTTTTAGTGTGGTTGTGTAGGTATTTCACCTTGCATGGATGAAGAAGGTGGTAGAGAAGTCAATGATGATGGTATAGGAGTAGATGAATGTTGAGGATAGAAATGAAATGAGGACTTTCCTCATGGATAAGGGGCTCTCAGTACTTCAAAGGATAGTAATGGTGTGGAAAGGAAGCATGACTAGAAGAGTTAAGTGGAAAGACTAGGTGTTGAATTTAATACCCATAAGGATTAGGTTGGGAATAAGGGTACTACTGCCTTGGAGGTGGCATCCCCCATGACTATGGATGTTACCACTACTAGTACTGTGCTTGAGGTTGAAGTATCACTCCACTTGGATAGTAAGCTCTTTGGTTAAATTGTTGCATATAGATGACTTGTGGATAAGGTACTTGTTGTTTTACCAATCTAGGATTTAAAGCATACATCCCAAATTCTTGTAAGTGTAACAACATAGGAAAACATCCCTTGGGATGTTCATATTAATAGATGTTACACCAATCATCACTAGATTCTAAATTTGCAACCTCCTTTGTTGCTACAGGTTTACCCTTATCTTTGCAATATTCACATTTAACATCCTTCTTCTTCCTTTACTGATGGACACCACCTCCTTGATATCTATGTTTCTCTATAATCTTTAGAGTAGTTTAAAACTTCTCATTCAAGGAGTCACACATCTTATCAACCTTAGCCAATATTTTAGTAATAGATTTTTGGATTGGCAAGGTTTTCCTTTGCATCACATCATCAAGTGGTTTCCTTCCTCATTCTCATAGAAATGGACCTCCCTCTTGTAGATGGAGGGATCCCTATTGTATTCTTTCATGATTTTCCATTTTTTTAGCTCTCCTTCCTCTTTGGCCACTTTATCAATGAGCCTTTGAATCTAATGGACCCTTAGCTTAGAAAGTCTCCCTTGGGCATAGATCCCAAGGGTTCTTCTTATTTCAACTCTAGTCCCATCTATGATATGTGGTAGCTGATCTTGTTGGGAGTGTTCATGGCCTCAAGATTGATGCAACAAAGAGTAGTACCTGCCCATGGCTACATCCAAGGATTCATGAGTGCCTTGTTTCTAGCCTTGGATTTGCCTTTGCATATTGGACACTATGGAGTATGTTTGCTATTTGTCATTGAATAGTTCTAGCATTATACTCCATCATCAAATATATTCTAGTTCCAAGGATTGGTACCACCTTTCTACTTCCTTTATGAGTGTTTGTGGAAATAGTTTCAACTTCTACCACTCATTTCCACATTTTATAAGGCATAGACATCATGGAAGGCTTGCAAATGATTTCTTGGATCTGAATTATATTTCCCCTCAAACTTGGGAATATTGTTCATATCTAATCATTTGATGTGACTATCCTTCAAGTGCTTAGTGGGAATTCTAACAACCTTTGAAATGTTCAGTATATCTTTAGTAGCTAGTAGGGGCTCATCATAGTCATAGCGATCTCTATGGGTCCAATCATAGCCATGATGCCTATGATGAGTCTTGTTATTCCTTTGTTGCTTGTGATGTTCATTCACTTACTATTGTTCATGCCCTTGGTCCCTGTTATCTAGGTGGGCTCTACAATTATCCATATTCCACCGTTCATCTTCATCATGATCTTTGTTACTTTTTCCCTAGTCTTAGTTTTTGCTTCTCTTTTCAGAGTTGGAGGAGGAAGATGATGGGGATGATGATGAATATGAAGAGGAAAGAGAATCAATACTAGAACGATGCTTATTGCCTCCTATTCTCTAGTCCCTACTTGATCATCATGTTTATCTTTCTCCTGGTGCTTATCATTATTCTTGCCTCTGGGTAATCAGCTATGGCTACAATATTTTGAGGCCCCCTAGTCTTGAGACCCATTCTTCTCATCATTAAGGTTGTCCATAGTTAATTGCAACCATTGGGTGAGGGTCTTCCCATCAAAAAAGAGAGGAGGAATTAGTGTATTGGGATTGGCCTAAAAAGAAGTCCTCGTCCTTTCTATGTGGTTGTAAGAATTCATGGGTAGCAAACATTTTATAATTTGAAGCATTATATCGAGCTTCCATTTGCTTATCTTTCTTTCATTTGACCTCTGTGGGATGAGAATCTTGATAGAGGTGATCTTGCATGTCATACTTAGCATTAAGTATAGCAATGCTGAACTTGATGAGATTGTTTAGCAACATCACAATACTAGATCTATTAGGAGGCAACACGATCTTACCGTTCATGTTTCTCCATCATAGCTTTTCATCTTAATGCAAGATGAAGGTGGAATCTAGAGTGTAAAGATCTAGATGGGTGTAAACAACCCAAAAGTGTTGGGGCACTTATGTTTTTGAACCTTCTTACCTTTGGTTGGATCTACTAGTGAGTGGTGGTGGAGATTCTTCCCTATGAGAAGACACCATCTCAGTGATTATTCAAAAATCGTGTGCATTTGTTATTATTATGTTCTTACTAATTTAGCATTAATTATCTTTTACAACATCCTTAGAGGATTTCACTGTATTTCTTATGTACCACACTTAGCTAGACTAAATCCCCAAGAATGGCACTAACGATGAGTAGCAAGTAGTTCTTACACCCAACCATATGAATCACAAGCGTTGCACTAGCGATTTGGTTGAATTCCATGGACTTAGTCCCTAAATGCACTAATGAACAAAGATAGTGACTTAGAGATGCAATCATTGTCTTCTTCACTTTACTTGTATAAGTTCACTTATATGGTTAAGTGTAAGCTAATGCACATGATTTTTATGTATATTTTATATTTTATTTGATTTAATCTATGTGTAAAACAAAGATAAATAATTGTAAATTAACTAATTAACTATCTAATATCTTAATCTAACTATTCTAACATGAGCATCAGGGCACACCTTCTGTGCACATCTTGAACTCGTTATAAATGCTACTAGGTTACCAAGTGTTTGGCTACTAAGTGAACTAAGCAATAAGACCATTGGGATTACCAAGAGTTAATGGTATGTTCAAGATGATCGTACCTATGTATTATTATTAAATGTATTAATTAACTAAGGACATGAATGTAAAATGCATAAGTAATAAAGTGCATGAATGAAAACATTAAACTATTCTTAAATGCTACAAGAAATTCCAAGAATTTCATCTTTATTGCTATCACATCAAGATGTTTAGGTATATTGATACTCGAATAAGGATCTATATAATCTTTGAAGTCCTATTGTGGGCACTCAAAGGATATTCTAACTTTGGTGAAACAAAATTACAAGAACTTGGCTACTCTATTGACTTAACATGTCATAAATGTGGTGGGTATGTGCATTTATATAGGCAAGACTAGATACTACATCGATGCATCAAATCATGCATTGATGAGGCTATGTTGATGTATGCTTGTTGATGTAGCCTATTGAATGATTCATCAATTATTTTTGCATCTATTCAAGGGTGATGAGCCGCGATATCACGGCCTGCCTCAATTTATATAAATAAGAGGCAGATTTCCTTATTCTAGGCACTTAGACTTAGATCCTTAGCTAAACTCTTGTAGTTTTACCATTCCAGAGTTAGAATAATTTTCATGTGCCCACAGTAGCAGTCTTAAAGTGAATGGATCTTTATTCGAGAAAATTGTACCTAAGCATACATTTTTATACGACAATAAAGACAAACTTTCTGATAAACCTTGTAGCATATGGACTAAGCTAAATAGTAATGAATTATTGTTGAATGTTTAAATGCTTTCCTAGTTAATTAATCTGTCTTAACCCTTGACTCTCCTAGTTAAGTACATTTAGTACGACCGCTTCAAGCATGTGTGTAGCACTTGGTAACCCAGTAACAATTAGCATTTGGTAATCCTAGTAGTGTTGCAATGGTTCAAGATGTGTGTAGCAAGTGAGAACAGATATTGGTGTTAGGAGCAATTAGAACATAGTTAGTGAATAGTTAATGAAAGTTAGTCACTTAGATCTCTTCACCTTCCCCTATTAGCATAAGACATTAAAAAGATAAAAGCTATAAAAATCATATACCTCAAGCTTACTTAACCATACAACCGTGACAATACAAGTAAGTTTGGGAAGACATCGATTGATTAACCTTAAGTGTTCTATTAAGGTGCGTAAGCACTTAGTCCTTAGAGTTCGACTAGATCATGTGTGAATGCTCGTATTTGTATGGTTGAATGTAGGGGTACCTCACCACTCATCATTGGTGCTATTGCCAGGGACTTAGTTGTTTGTGTGCTACGTATAACATAGGAAATCATTCATATCGTTGGGATGCTAGAACGAACCCTTAGGGTTAATTAAGGAAAAATAAGAAAACAGTAATTTGCACACCAAACAAGACGAAAATGTCTTCTTCTTCACATAAAAGCACTTCACTGCCTAGGACTAACACAAGAGATAGTCGGCAACATAATGCACATAACCAAGATCCGCTAGTTCCTCAACAGTTTTGGGTAGTATATACTCATCATGATGAGTATGTACCTGACTTTACCTTTATTCTCCATCAAGATGAACAATTACTTTGGAGAGACTTGGAGGGTAACATAGTATTGCCTCCAGATCGTGCAGTCCCCAACATGCTCCTTCATGCTCTCACACGAATAGGCATGCCACTTTTATACGTAGAATACGTTGCATGCGATCATGACATAAGGGACTATCATTCCATAGAAGCACAACATCAACGGGACTTGCGACAGGAGAGTTACCACACATCTTTGAAGGGTAAGTGGCCCCATAATGGCCTGCACATTTTAAGAGAAATTGGGGATGGTGAATTGGTTTCAACAGGTTCCCCACCCAATGATGTTCCCCCTCCTAATGGTGGTAAGGAGGTGGTGTATCATAACCTCCACTCCACGGTTCACAACCCTAGTTCTGATTCCCACAAACATGAAGTGTTCAATGAGGGAACACAAACACATGATAAGGACGGGCATTTTGATCGTAATCATGATCGAGGCTGAGACCACCGAAGAGAAGGTAGAAAACATCATCATGGTGATGGTTCTCCTTCTTCTTCACCTTCATCGTCACATTCACCCTCTTCTTCAGTGTCAAGATGTAGTCATAAGGAATCTAACCATGAGGATAAAGGAAAACAAAGTGAAAAACACCAACGCGATAATCAAGAATGAGGATGGGGCACTTTAGAGAATCACAACATAGAAGAAGGAAGAGTAGGGAATTGCATAGACATCATAGATGCTATGAACAAGATGACCACAAAGAATGCCTACTCGCAACCAAAAGCATGTTGGATATAATAGAGGCCATAAGAGTTCCCACAAGGCACCAAAAAGATAGTAGGATCAAGAGGTTAGACATGAATAACATCCCACGGTTTGAGGGGGGATACAACGTTGATCCTCAAAATCACCTACAAGCATTCCATGATGCATGTGCCTTAAAAAACATAGAAAATGAATGGCAAAAACTAAAGTTGTTCCCAAGGATACTAGTGAAAGAAGTGAAAAGCTGGTACCGGTTCTTAGAATTGAAATCCATTCGGAGGTGGAGTACAATGCTAGAATTATTTAATGATAAGTATCAAACGTACTTCCAAGTGTATAACCTGCGAAAGAAAATCCAAGGATGGAAGTAGGAAAATCATGAATCCTTAGATGCTGCCATGGGCCATTATTATGCACTGTTACATCATTGCCCGAGCCATGGTTACTCGAAACGAGATCAACTATGCCATCTTGTAGATGGACTTAGGCATGAAACAAGGAGAACCCTTGGAATGTATACCCAAGGGAGATTATTAGAGCTTAGGTCTCATCAGGTTCATAGATTGCTAGAGCAAGTAGCCAAGGAAGAAGGGGAGCTACGTAAGAGAGAAAGTGCAGAAGAGTACAATCGAGATCCTTCCCTCCGAAAAAAGGGAGTAAGATTTTGTGAGGAGGAGGAAGAGTCACCACTTGAAGAGATGGTGAATAGGAAAAACTTGCTGCTCCAAAAGTTAACAACTGAAGTATTGGCAAAGGTAGACCAGATGTGGGACTCCTTAGATAGTAGGTTCGAAACTGTTCTTAAAATTGTAGAGGAGTCTAGGGAGCAAGGTAGTGACTATGAAAAAAAGAAAAAGAGAGAAGTGGACCATGCACATAATAAAGGTAAGGGTAAAATGGCCATCACCGAAGAGGTTGTGGATTATAATATAGAAAATGATGGTGGATGTGAGATATGCCAATACGACCATCCTAAGGGATGTTGTCTAGTAATCTCACATTTACAAGAGTCTGGCGTGTATGCACTCAATCCACGACTTAACAAACGGTAAGCACCCCAATGGTTACCTTATCCCCAAGGTAACCCAAGGTAGTTCTACCAACCTTTAATGTATTATCCAAGTGGAATCCCACCACAACTTGTTGAGCAACACCAATAATGGCAATACCCACATTCATGGGGGATGCCACCACCAAGGCAGCAATACCCCTACCAGCAACCGAATCCATGTGGCTACTACGTGCAGAGCCCAATCTCTCCACATGACTTTGTTGGTCACGTGACACCACAACATCACTACTAAGCTCAAGAGTATTATAGAACTCCTTCTCCTAGGGAAGACAACCCACAGACATACCATCCTTCAAACCCATCCACAACTCTCACATCGATAACTCCATTACCACTTGCTTCAGCAATGTAAGGGGAACTCCCCACTCAACTATAGCAGTGCAATGCTACAAGGGTTGTGAATCTTCAACCTGCTGTTGGTTCTGACAACCGTATGAAGATAAGACCTTTCTTCAGAACCAACAGCCCAACTAAGCCCTCACAACCACAAGTGGTTGAACCTCTAAATGCTTCTCCATCAAATAAGGCTTCAGAGCTCCCTTCAAATCAAAAATTGAGCTCAACGCACACAATTATGTTAACACATGCTGTTACTAACTGGATTAAGGAGGGCCACCTTCCTAGGAAATTCTCTGATCCCTGAAGCCCTCTAATTTATCTCCAAGTTGCTGGGAATGAACCATGTAAAGCTCTTCTAGACTCAGGTTTCAGAGTCAACTTAATATCACAAGAGATGTATAAAGCCTAGAACCTTCCTCCATTAAAGAAGAAAAATATTCACCTAGAGCTGGTCAACTAGTCCATCACTGCCCCCTTGGAACTGGTGGAGGACATTGTTATCACTGTGTGTGGGTGGTCATACCCAGCTGATTTCCTAGTGATACAAGTAAATAATGATAAAGGGGACTTCCCAATCATAATGGGAATGGCATGGCTAAGTACCATAAATGTACGCTTAGGAATCTGTGATCTTTCCCTAGAAATATCTAAGGAAAACACTTTTGGGAAGATTGAGAAGAAGAAAGTTCCATGCATCACATACAATGATACAAGGTGTGATTGTGTACAGGAATGTTCAGCATTTCCTACATGTAACCGGTGCACACAAGAAATTAACATATAGAAGTGCCTGTATGTAGCAACCACACAACAAGAAGACACCTAGTGGTTGATAGCTGGTCAAGAGAGCAACTCACCAATGTGCATGGAACTAACTGAGGGAAAAACTCACGCTCACATCGAGAGCATAAATGCACTAGAGCAAGAGCTTCACCAACTTTCAAACATTAACTTGAAAACATTAATTGTGAGAAGTTGGAAACCCCAAAAAAATTCAAACAAGTGCTCCAATAAGAGATCACTAGTCAATGTGCAATAGACCAAACCTTACCATGAATCTAGAACGGTCAATGCACATAATACCTTAGAGAAGGGATGACCACACTCATTATTTTGGATCTCCCTCTTCTAAATCAGTCATGGGGGAGATGGCCACCTCTCCTGATCATTTGTGGCCCTTAGTTCCTTTTTAAGTTTTTGTTTTACACATTTTTGTTTTACAAATTTCTTTAAATTTTCTTGTTTTTGTTTTGCAACATCGTTTATACTCTTTCATTTCTTTGTATGTTTGTTTATTTTGTTAGGCTCATCACCTAATAAGTGCTCCTAATGGTGGTATGAACTGTATTCTATTGATTACCAATGTTTGGTTTTTACCTTTGAGTTATAATGTTGATACTAAGGTATGGTTCTTTTGATATAATAGGTAATGAGTCCACGTCATCCATGCATCCATGAATTCCTATGGTTTCTCTTGGCTTGGAATTGTATAGTCCCTTTCTTAATAATAGAACTATCAACAAATTGCTGACTGGGTATTTCTCAAATTGAGGAAGGACTCACAGATTGAAAAGGGTGTGACTTCAAGGGGATTTGATGCCTTTGTGCTAACCATTCTCCTGGGTGCTTGAATATTTTCTTCTTGAGTTTTCCTTACCATTTCGATGTTGCTCCATTATTGGGAAGCTAAGCTAATAAAAATAATAAGTCTTTGCATGGTGTGATTCTCATGCAAAAAAAAAAAAGTGGGAATTCAAAGCATGGCCCTTAGATGAAATAACCATCTAGGCTACAAGCATTGGTTATGGAACTAAACAAACATGTTCCCTCTAACTAAGGCCCTTTGTCGCTTCCTACTTTTTCCTTCCTCGTTTCTTCAGAATGGTGGTGACTCTTTGGTAGAAGCATTCTTGTTACTTCAAGTGGATGGATTGGCCAAATGTATTAATGCAAAGTCACTGGATGTGGATTGTTTGAGGCTGGATTTGGAATGAGATCTACTAAGTCACATTAACCATTAATACAAAAGCGGTTGTACACCATCTTATTCTTGTGACTCCTTTCCATTCTCTTCTCCTCATCATTCCTTCTCCATTTTCCACCTCATTGCTAGGTGTATCAATAGTCTATATTTTGGTTGATGCATTGTTTTCTTTTGGTAAATTATTGTGGTTAAGACCTTAACTCTTGCTTCCAAATGACATTTCTAGAGCCTACGGACTCTTTGAATGTGGGATTGTTAGGGCATTAAGGGCATGAGCCTGCTTTGGGGAGGACCCATTGGCATTCCTACTCGGTGCATTAGTTAACTTCTTTCCCTTAAACATTTTCGCAGTCAACATTTATTTTGTTTGTTTCCACCTTTGACATCCATTTTATCGGCATTGCTGTTGTTTCTTTTTCTCCACCTTTCTTATCCCTTATATTTTTCCATTCGATTGCTACTGGAGGTTCGCTCTTAGTCATGGGGGTCATGGTCTATTTTTTTCAATTTTCACCTAACCCCTACACCTTGGGTAGTCACAAGTGTTATATCTCCAGAATCAGTATTAGCCATATCACAACTCAGCCAATGGACTGCCCACCGAAGTAAGGTATCAATTGCATTATGATTTAGTTATCCTTGCTAATATGAGACTATGTTGTGTGTGCAGATGGCAATCATACAACAATGGACTGGAGTTGGAGGAAACACTTAGGATGGACTAGTGCTAGAACAGTCATGCAAGGAACAAGATTGATGGCACAATTATGGATGGACAATGGAAGGTGCAATTTTGGCATCAGCAGCAACACATCTTTTTCTTTTCTCTCTCTTCTCTCTCAGCTACCAAATAAGGCTAGATGTCAAATGTGTATAGTGTTCACTCTTGTGGTCATGAACACTAATAATTGCCATGTATTGTAATGATGATTTGTTCATGTGTCACCCCATTCACCATTAGTTTCATTCAAGTCAATAATCCCATACCTTCCCAATATTTTGTAAGGAACTCGAGGATGAGTTTTCATTCAGTCATGGGGGTATGATGAGCCACGATATGGTAGCCTACCTCAATTTCTATAAATAGGAGGCGGCTTTCCTTGTTCTAGGCACTTAGACTTAGACCCTTAGCTAAACTCTTGCAGTTTTACCATTCTAGAGTTAGAATAATTTCCATGTGCCTGCAGTAGGAGTCTTAAAGTGAATGGATCTTTATTCGAGCAAATTGTACCGAAGCACACATTTGTGTACGACAATAAAGGCGAACTTTTTGATAAACCTTGCAGCATATGGACTAAGCTAAATAGTAATTAATTATTGTTGAATGTTTAAATGGTTTCCTAGTTAATTAATCTCTCTTAACCCTTGACTCTCCTAGTTAAGTACACTCAGTACGACTGCTTTGAGCATGTGTGTAGCACTTGGTAACCCAGTAACGATTAGCGTTTGGTAATCCCAGTAGCGTTGCACTGGTTTAGGATGTGTGTGGCAAGTGGGAACGAATATTGGTGTTAGGAACAATTAGAACATGGTTAGTGAATAGTTAATGAAAGTTAGTCACTTAGTTTTCTTCACCTTCCCCTATTAGCATAAGACATTAAAACGATAAAAGCTATAAAAATCATATACCTCAAGCTTACTTAACCATACAACCGTGACAATACAAGTAAGTTTGGGAAGATAACGATTGATTAACTTAAGTGTTCCATTAAGGTGCGTAAGCACTTAGTCCTTGGAGTTCGACCAGATCGTGCGTGAACGTTTGTATTCATATGTTGTGTGTAGGGGTACCTCGCCACTCATCAAAGGGCTATATGATAACATAATGCTTTTCTTTCAAGGCAACAAAGTCACAAATTTCTACTTCCAATTTTTCCCATTTCTCTCACAACTATTCATGTTCAATTAAATTTTCATCAAATCCACATTTGTTTCTCTTACATTCAACTATTCCCATATAACTTAGCAACTTTCTCACCTCCATGTTAGGTCCAAATTGCACAACATTTGTTGCAATTTCACATTCCATCATTATTCATTTAAGCTCTCCATCAATTTATAAGTTTTCTATTATTAGTATTGAAGTTGAGAAGTCATCATAGAGTTCCTCAACTTCTGTGGCAACTCAAAACTTTTTATAACAAATCTCATCGTTCTAGATTGTAGAGCAACTCAAGGTGAATTAGTGTATATAAAATTCATCAATATTCAACTTCTAAATTTAGAGATATTTACAAAAATCATTTTCAGCATAACTTATGGTTTGGTCATAGTATTGCAAGTTTCTAGGACCACAAGTTTACAACTTGTGGTATCTAATCTCTAGATTTTTATAGATCTTGACCCATGATTCACTTGTTGTTAAGTACCATGATCCCACCATAACTTATGGTCAACTAGTGTCAACCATCCCTTGTAGCTGATTTAAAATTGTAACCACAACCCATGGTTACTACGTGATACAATGTTTTTATGTAAGGCAAATTCACCATGACTCATGGTTTCTCACCATAACTCATGGTATTTAACAATTCATGTTTCTTACCGTCGATCATCACCATAACTCATGGAATCCTTGTGGTCCACTTCTAGAATCCTCAAAAATTCTCTCTCTATATCTATTATCACCATGACTCAAGTTGTAATATCACAACCTATGGTATTGTAGACCATAACACATGGTCAAGTCATGGTTAACTTGAGGCCCATAAAAATTAAGAATTTTAATAGAATCAATAAAAATTAGTTAGATATCATCTTCCACAAATCCAACAAAGTTTATTGAAAATGAAACAATAGATTTCTTTCATGACTATAATATTTCTATATTCTATGCTAAACACACACAGATAAAATAGTGATAACTATACATAACATATTGCTCTAGTGGTACACTATTCTAAACACTTATTTGATTTATATTAATGGACTTGTTCAAGTAATTAAATCTTATGAAGTTTTCTAATAATTATTGTATAATTGTTATTAGCTTAGGTTTTGCATAAAAGTAGCTAATATCAAAATGTTAGAAAGTGTAGCCTACTTTAAGTTTGTCTTTTAACTTAATTTTAATATGTTCTAAAAAAATGACTAATATAACCTACATTGTTCAATACTTGCTTATCTTCTAAATGCATCAATGTTTCCATAGTTTGTCGACATAACTATTAAAGAAGTAAACAAAATTTTGTACTCATGAATTGCAAAAATAGAAATAGATGTCTTTCTTATTTTGAATGTTATACCATTTCAAAAGTTTCATCCTTATCCATGCTTGGTGATTGACAAACATTGTCTTATGTGCATACTATTCCACGATGATAGGATTTCAATATAAATTAGTGGTGTGGGTCCAATGGATTCTTATGCGCATATTTCACAGTGAAGAAGAGAAATTGAAAAATGAATATACTTGAACCTTGATAATGGTAATTGGACATGCATTAGTTGGAATGCATTACCCGCTATTAAGAAAGACTATCCTTAAACTTCACGCATTACGAGCTATTAAAAAAATACTATCTTTAAACTTATTAGTTGGCATCCATTGCGAGCTATTAAAAAGAGGCATATGCATTTGTTGGCGTGCATTACAGGCTATTAAGAAAGACTATCCTTAAACTTTACACATATGCATAAGCTGGCATGCATTACGAGCTATAAAGAAAGAATATCCTTAAACTTTACATGGTCAGCGATTACGGAAAGATTGTAGCCCTGTCCCTGCTGTGATCCTGCAACTATTAGATGCCTCTGTGATTAGCGGATTGTTCCTAAGCTTTCCTTTTATTTGCAGTGATTGGATTTGATGCAAGTCTGTTTAATTTGGCATACTTTGCTTCGCTTGCATGAACTCCAGAGATGCATTTTTGAAGTTCATCGAACACTGCATTTTTATTTTAGTTGAGGCGTCTGGACTCTTGTGTTCTGTTGTTAGAACTTGTTTTCCTAGATCATCACTATCCTTTGAAATCTCTCTCTGCAGTTTGATTCATTGAATCTCAAGCTCTTGTGTAGTAATACAATGGGTAATACATGCTCTGCACGCCCTTGTTCTGGTTGCTGCGGCTGCTCCAGTTGCTGGGATTGCACTGATGGTGATTCTCCTGCAACGCAAAAGTTACCAAAGGTTCCACAAACAGTGCCATGGATTCCAGTTGTGGATTCTGCACAGCATCATCAAATAT
>MNCI01020334.1:10034-24751 GCA_015680685.1 Gnetum montanum | reverse complement strand
TTGATTCTATTCTTCATAATCCTTAGCAGTTCTATATGCTTCATCGACTATTTGAGGATGATGTGCTTATGTCTGGGAACATAATTGAGCATGTAGTCCACCAATGAACTTTGAAGCTAATTCTCCCTTATCCCAATGGCTTACATACCGAGAGAGATCATTGAATTCCTTATAATAATCTTCTACAGATTGTGTTCCCAATCTTAAGGACTTAAATCTCATTTTGCACTCTTTGAGGAAAGAATGGGATACAAATTCTTTTTCAAAATCTTGACAAAGATTGAGCCAATTTGTAATTGAACTTTGAGATCTTAGTCAAGTCCACCATGTTTTCACAAGCCCTCTTATATATAGGAAGATGACTTCTAAACATTCCTGACTTGAAAAATTTAGCATATCAAAGTAATTTTTCATTCTATCAAGCCAATCGTTTACCTTGGCACTCGATATAGGAGCTCCATCATAACGATATAATTTTACCTTCTTAGTATGAACTTGAGGTAGTGATTCTCTAGATGCATTATGCCAATTACTCTATCCCTCACTTTTGGTTTCTTTACTATGATCTAAAGAAGGGATATTGGTATTAGTGACTAGTAGGTGGGCATTGGTTTCAGTGTGGATCCCTAGGTGGAAGTTGATCTTGATCTTGATGTTAATCTCTAAGTAGAATGCGGCTAGGATTTGAATGGTAAGTGATATGGTCAATTAATTGCCTAATGGAGTTTGCAAAGGAATCCTTCTTTCCTTGCACATCCAACCATTTATCCTCTGAACTCTAGGAAAATTTCCTAATTTCCATGAACATATTCGACATCTTTGTTCCAAACCCTTGATTTTACTGACAAAGCTCTTCTTGAACACCCCTAATCTCATTAATTTGATCCTCAAGGGCATTCATCTAGTCATTAACTCACATCTCTATTGCTCTCTAGTGTACTGTTATAGTTCCAAACATCAATAAGTTGAAGAAATTAGTTGTTCTAGAAATCCTTGGCCTCTGTGGTCCATTTTATAAGTCTTAAGATAGTTAATTCATTGCAGAAGAGGTTGAAACTATCATAGATTTCTACTTGACCACCAAATCCTAATTATTTCAAGACCTTAAATAATGAATTAAAAGGTAATTTTTTATCACTTATAAGGTAAATCTAACTATTCCATTATATTTGAAAGGTTCAATGCTATTGGAATCAATTTTTTTTAGTTGAAAATAGACTCCAAATTTAAAAGTTATGGTCATTTTAAGTTTGCAAAAACTTACATGATTTTCAAGACTTTCCGAGAGATCACTCATCCTAGTTCTACTCCAAGACGAATGCACTTAATTATGGAATCCTTTCCCAGTTGATACTAAAGTGCCAAATTCTAATTTTGAATATTATTTCTATGCATTCTTGATTTAAAAAAATGGCTCAACGATGAGAAATTTGAATTTTCCATCATCTGATAGGAATTTTGAACTTCTTGTCAATTGATGGAGAGTTTTCTATCACACAATAAACAACGATGGTTGTAGCAATACTTGTGTTGGCATGTTGGCGGTGACATTCATAGCAAGGTGATGACATCAACGGTCAAGCAAAGAACTACGACAATAAGGCTGAGGACAATGGTGGCAAGGTAGAGGACTATGTCGGTTTTTCCTTTTCTACTCCAGCC
Source organism: Gnetum montanum (assembly GCA_015680685.1). Taxonomy (NCBI): domain Eukaryota; kingdom Viridiplantae; phylum Streptophyta; class Gnetopsida; order Gnetales; family Gnetaceae; genus Gnetum; species Gnetum montanum. Next base: position 23,089 of record MNCI01020334.1, on the reverse strand, counting down.
ATAGTGTAGCTATGCATCATGTAGAGAGAGCGGGAGGGTGGGGGGTGGGGGGAGAATAGCAACGTGACCTACTCAAGGACAACAAGGCTCATGGAGTTTGGTACGATATCCATATGGTCTCACACAACCTCCACATGGGCCTATGTGGCCCTCAAAGGGGCTGCATGACTCCTAACAAGGTCTATGCTACCCAGCGTTGGGCTAGTATAGGCCAAGAGAGGCCTACATAGCCTGTGAAGAAGGCAACACTGTGAAAATTTCAAAGGGTGCCAAAGGACATCAAAGATGCTTGTTATGGGTGGCACCATTGGTGTCGGCAAGGTGCTAGGCTAGCTCATTATGGACAATTTCATCAATGCTCGTGGACCACCGGAGTAGTCTATTATGGGAAACACTATCAGTGCCCACAAAGCACTAGGGTGGCCTATTATGGGCAATGTCATCGATGCACATGGAACACCAAGGTGGCCTGTTCCAGGAATGATAATGTCATGAGGAGAAAGGATCCAATTAATAGGGTGGATACCCTTCCAGATAGACCTATTCCTAGGGAATGCTTGTCGAAGCCTTAACTGAAGAAGATTCCCAATAATATTGGGGGCATCCAGGTGCTGAACCAACCACTTAGCGACAAGGGTGAGACCTTTCTTAAAGGAGTTCAAAAGTCCCAATCCACCTTTGTTCTTAAGAAGAGTTACTATATTCCACGCAACACGATGAAAGCCTTTTTGGGAGTCCTTAGACGACTGCATGAAGTCTCGAAATAATCATTCAAGCTTTTGATAAGAAGCATGGGAGGGGGCCCAACATGACGAATAATAAATGTGGGTAGAGGCACAAATAGACTTATAGATTAGATACTTACTAGTGAGGGTGAGGGGTTTGGTTTTCCATTTTTCAATTTTTGTTTGAATTTGAGAAAGTACTTGGTCCCAGAGCTCTGACGTTGGGCCTCTAAAGTGAAAGGGGATTCCCAAAAGCTTAATGATCTCATGATCTTGAGTACGCTTCCAACTATAATTGGGCAAATAATTGTAGTTATTGGTGAAGCTATAAACTAAAGATTTATGCCAATTTATAACAGATCCAGAGAGGGAGCAATATTGCTCTACTCGAGACAAGAGACAATGCACATTATCAGCATTGTTTTGAATAAGGAAAGAGTCATCAGCGATATGCATATTGAGGAGCTGATGTTGAGAAGAAGATAGATGAATCCCAAATAAAACATTTTTTTGAATATCCAAGCTGATTTGATGATAGAGAAAATCAGCAACAATGATGAAGAAGTAAGGAGCAAGAGGGCAACCTTGCCTAACAGACCTATGAATAGAGAAGGGAGAAGTGATGCCGAAGGTAGTCGCGATTCGCGTAGTAGCATATGAGAATAAGCATTCTACCACATGAATGAACTTAGGGCCAAAACCCAATTTAGCCATGGTTTGGATAATGAAGTCCCACTTAATGTTATCATAGGCTTTAGCGTAGTCAAGCTTCATCAAAAGGATATCCTGACCCTTGTCCTCAGCCCACTTAAGACCTTCCCAAGTAGCCACCACGTTATTTAATATGTATCTTCCTGGAACAAAGCCAGTCTGCTGNTCAAAGTGTTCCTTAAGATAAGAGAAAAGACTATTTTGGTCAGTGATAATGGATCCATTTATGGAGAGTTTATCTAAAGAGGGTGAAAGGGAGGACCAGTTAAGGTACTTAAAGAATTCCTTACAGTTCTCATCTTGAATGTTTAGCCAAGTGAGTCGGCTTTTAATCAAGGCACCTTGTGCCTTATATACTTCCCAATGTTAAAAGGCAATACGGGCTCTGGCAAGCTCCCCTCGAAGGTGACTATTAAAGGGATCATCAGTTAGTTTGGTCGTAAGGTGATCAATGGTAGAGCTTATGTTGGTGTACTCTTGCTGAGAATGAGAGGCAACTACCTTACCATAATGACGGGTGAGATTCCTAACTCTACTAGTAGTTCGAAGCCACCAGTGGATCCAAAGGCTAGAAAGAAGTTGTTGGGTGGAAGAAGAAGAGAAACATTGACTATGTAGTCTAAAGAGATGATAATTTCATCATTGGTGGTCATTATGGATCTGCATAGATAAAGTAATAGGGAAATGATCAGATAAGGTTGCATGTTAGTGGACTTTAGTAGTAGAAAGGCTCTTCCAAAAAGAAAGAGTGGAAAAGTAATACCTATCTAACCGACTATAAATGCGAGCCTGCCCCTTACGAAGATTGTTCCAAGTGAAGCTGTTTAGAGAGCCACTAGCAGTGTCTGCGATGCCGTCCAAAAGATAGAAACGTTTCTTAAAATTTAACCAGGTTTGAAATTCGTGATGCAGAAGTTGAGAGAAAACATCCCCAAGCTTATCATGAGAGAATTCCATCATGTTAAAATCATTGCCAAAAATCCAAGGAATAGAAGGAAGGCTATGAGTGAGTTCATGCCACAATTAGGCTCGTTTGGTAGAGTCATTGGGGGCATAAATAGAACAAACTCCGAAGGGACCATGTGAGGAGGAGAAAATATCCCAGGCCACTCGGTGACCTAAATCGGACCCATGTTGAAGGAGTTTGTCTTTCCAATAGGCTGGATAAAGAATGGCTACTCCACCTTTGCCACACTCATGAGAAGTAGCAAGAACAGAAGAATGGGGAAGAAACCAGTGGGCTGAAAGAGATAATTGTTCGACTAAGATCTTAATTTCTTGGAGAAGGAGGAAATCCAAAGTGAGATTTAGACTAGAGAGAAAGTTGCTGGCTCATTTGCAACGAAGCCTATCAGTTAGGCCTCGGACATTCCAAGATAGGAGGTTCATGGAGAAGCTCTAAATGTTATGAGTGACAAGGCAGTAGAAGGATCGGGGTTAGGAATGTCAGTCGTCATAGTAGTGGAAAGAATTGCAAAGGAGTTTCTTGTATTAACAGTTAAAGTTGGGTTAGTTTTGGGCAAAGGAGAGGAAGGGGGAGTAGTGGTTTTAGATGCTTTGGCCGTTTTCCTTCCCCCTACCATTACAAACTCATCACGTAAAAGTGAATCTTAGACTGATTGTGAGTGGATGATTGGTGCCTTGGACCTAGCCTTAATGAGAGAATGGGATTGGGAGACTCTTGCCTTGAAGGGAACAGATAAGGAAGAAAGGTGTGCAGCATTGTTAGAAGTAGAACTGAACTTAATGGGAGCAATTGGTGGGTTAGGTTGAGGAATGACTACAGGATTGAATTTGGGAGGATAGGTTTGAGATTTTTTCTTAGCTAGAAAGGGACAGGTAGAAATGTGGTGCTTTGCACGATGGCAGTAGCTACAAGAGTTAGGAAGATAAAAATAGTCTACCTTTTGAGTAAAAAATTTGCCTCCATCTCCTAAGGTTAAAGTGGTTTTCTTTTGGGAAATGTCTAGTTCGATAAAGTAGCGACGAAAGTGAGCCCCATTAACCTCAATTCCATGGTCGAAGATGACTCGACCTAAGGTGTTAAGTATGTCTCGCTCAACAGGTGAAAAGATTAAAGGAAGATTAGGTAGTTCTACATAACAAGGGATAATATTAAAGGCTGGGTCGCTGACATTGAAATCAAATTTCCAGGCCCAGGCGATAAGTGTAGCATTACGAGCAGGAAAAATTCGAAGAGAGAGCTTTCTCGATGTGAGAAGTCTCAGAAAGTTTAACAAGGAAAAAATTACGAGCATACTATCGAGCATGTAAGACTTGTATTCCGTGGGCTTGTAAAATATTTTTAATATGCAAATTAATGCTTAATGATCGAGGTAGATAACCCACTATTTGAAAGAAAATGAAGCGTGCAGAAAATTCTTGAGAAATAGATTCAAAAATATCTTCAGGTAAAAGAAAATCTAAAGATTCTGAGTTGGGAGAACTTCCCTGAGATGAAGAAGTAGCAACCGCTAAAGATTCTTCCATATCCTTGCATGAAAGAATCTCCACGTCCATTGGAATTGGTTCATCGGCAATAACGCAGTGGCAGCCCTAGCACAACCCGCAGCAAAAGCACCACAATGCAGACCCTACTGCCCACTGCTACCACTGCCCCACAGCCACTAGAGCACGGTGCAACAGCCCTGGCTCACAGCCACTAGAGCACGGTGCAGTAGCCCAGGAAGCCAGAAACCTAGGCACCACGGCAGCAAAAAAAACCACAGCAGAAACTGAGACCATAAATCAAAGAGCCAAATGTAGTGAAAAGCTAAGCCAAATCTGAAGAACCCCAATGCAGCGCATCAGCTCACGCAGACCTCGTGACCCAAAAACCGTGGCACAGCCCCTCACGCAGAGGAAACAGGGTGGACCACCACTCAATGGTATGCCCAACGGTCAGCAGTGAAGGTCCAACGGGGAGAAACGCGACTCAACTACTCCAAAATAAAGAATAGTGCTACAACATCATACCAATTAGAAATTCTATTTATGAAAAAAATGAGCAAGACAGTATTGCCCCAAGTGTTTTATAAGAATTCTTTAGAATATAAATGAAGAATGGATGATTCCTTTGATATTAGATGATCCAAAATATTAATTTTACCCCAATTCTAATAATCTTTGACATTATCACTAGTTTCATCAATATTCTCACTACTTATCATCAATACTATCATGATTTGATGAATAAACAATGCAATTTTTTCCTATGATTTGTTTTAAGGATAAGACAATCTATTACTAAGGTTTTTTAAGAATATAAAGAATTTCAAACTTGGGAAAAACAAAACAAAAAAACAAAATTTCCAACAATCTAAATTACAACATAAGTTAGATGTAAATAAAAAAGGAAATTAGAAGAAACTTAGATGTTTCAAGATCAAAGAAAGAAAATAGGTAGACAACTCAATACTTACAAGTCAATGAAAATATATCATGCCAAACCCCAAAAAATTTTTAAGAATATAAAGAATTTTAAATTTGAAAAAAAAAACAAAGCTTCTACTAACCTCAATTACAACATAAATTAGACACAAATAAAAATGTTAATAGATATATAACATGCCAAGCCTAGCAAAGTTTAGTAATAAGTAGTTTTAGTTGTTATCTCATTGTTAATTATTTTAAATTATATGCCTTGAGTTTTGCTTATACTCTTTCAGTCCTCTTCCCAACCCACATTAGAGAATGTTGCATTATAATTTTAATATTGTGTAAATATTTAGGGAAGAAAACAAATATTTTGCTAATGGATGTCAAACTCCAAAAAAATATTAATAATAAGCAAAGAAAATTAAGAACACATCATAAGCTTCACATTATGTAGACATCATTAAAAGATTATGGAAAGAAAAAAATTTCTGATTTTAGGACTATCTACTCAAGTGTACAACATTTCATTTCAAATTTTGAAAAAAAGAAAAAAGAAAAGCAAAGACCATTATTTGTTAGTAGGGAGGAAGGTCCTAATCCTAACACAATTTACATCACTTTTCAAGATCCATGCTTAAACTCAAAATTACAAAAAGGTTTTGAGATAGAGAGCTATGACTTAATATCAATATTGGTTTCAAAGTAAGAAAGTCGTACCACTTGTGGAAGGTATTCACCTTATCGCTTGTTATTGATCTTATGTTAAAAATCTTTACCCTTAACTATAACCTTCTTATTGACATTACTTTTAATCGTTGAGTTAATAGTATTATTATTAGATGAAGAAAAATTTGCCTTATGAGCTATCTATCTGGGCTACTTAATACTTTCTCTAGTATTAGCAAAAATATACATAGGAGCTTATATCTTCTCTAGATTTTTTATTGTCATTTGATCATTCATGTCATTGACATGAACTTGATTTTTCATTTCTTCAACTTCATATTGTTTTCTCTATCTTTAAATTTAACACATTTTTTCTTTTCTTAAGAATCTTTTAAACGTGAGCAAAAAAGGACAAACATTAAATAAATGTTCTTCATAATGGAAAAAGTTACAAGACTTAGGAAGACTATAATATGTAATTGGCTAAGTATAATTCTTTTCTGCTACTTATAATACCAATTCCTTTTTATTATTGAGAAGGTTGATTTGAACAAAAAAACCATATACAAAAAATCAAAATATGTAGAAATAAACTCTATAGGCTTAATGGGACTAATAATATTAACAATTTCCTACCCATCTTTCTAAAAAATCAACAAAAGACTATATAACTCAACAAAACATTGAATTTTAGTATTTGTTTTGGATTGGACATTAAATCTGGAGCCCACTTACAAATGATCAACGCTACATACATATGTATAAAATGCCTGATGAGTGGTCAAGGTACTCCTACACCCAACCATACGAATCACAAAGCATTCATGCACAATCCAGTCAAATTCCATGGACTCCGTAGATTCCAATGCACTAGTCTTTTAGGAAGTGAATTTTTTCCTAAGGTTATTTGTTGTCTTCCCAATTACACTTGTGAAGTACAAAGGTATGGTTAAGTGTAATTGAGGAATATGATTTTTATCATTTGATATTTTATGTTCTTTGGTCCTTTGAAGAAAGAGATAAAGTAATTTAATGATTAATCTAAAGTAACTGACTAATTGATCTCTAACTAGTCCTAATATAAGCATCTAGTCCCACTTTCCATACAAGTCCTAAACCCACGTATCCACTACTGGGTTACCAAGCGCTACGCCACTACGCACACTAATTAATAATGCTGTTAGGATTACCAAGCGAATGCATGTTATGCTTGAAGTGATCATACTTATGTAATTACTCTATCTAGATTATCTCGCTTAATTACCTAATTAGCTTAATCGCTAAAAATTATTGAATAAATAAGTTAGAGTATTAAATGCATAAATGAAATATTTAAACTATCTAGAATGCTGCAAGGTTTACCAAGAAGTTTGTCTTTATTACTGCACACATTGTCATGCTTATGTACAACAATGCTCAAACAAAGATCTGTACACTCAATGACTCCTGTTGCAAGCACTTGGGAGAAATATTCTAACTTTCAAATGAACAAACTACAAGAGTTCGACTACTACTATGAATTTGATGCCATAAATATGTCTAGTAACCATGTATTTATTAGTAAAAAATAGATCCTACATTGATGAGGCTAAACTGATGCATGAAACGATGTGTCGATGGGGTCGCATCGATACATGAAATGATGCATCAATAGGGTTGCATTGACGATGTGTCAACAAGGCCCAATTGACAAAGCCTAGTTGATAAGGCCTTGTCAACATAGCCAACCATGACTCATCATACCCCCATGATTGAATGAAAACTCATCCTCAAGTTTCTTTACAAAATTGGGAAGGTATGGGATTATTTACTAACTCCTAACAAAACAAAACTAACTAACTTAACAAAATTGAGTGCCCAAGTGTATAAATCAACATATTACAAAAAGTACAATGTTCATGACACAAACTTAAACACCATGACACAACTCTTCAAAATTGGACAGCATGTCCTCTGATGACATGAAGTTGGTGGAGAAGGTCAAACAGTTCCAAGCGGTGGTGGCTCCTAAGGTTTGAAGGGATCTTCACAAACTTCAAGCACATGCAGCAACTAAGGCAGTTGTGGCTATGCTACTACTACTGTAACTTCTAGCAAGAGGTGAAAGGTATCTAACAATGCATTCATTTTCTCCTCCTTACTCTTGGGATCATGCATCGTCTAAGAAGCTTTGCCAATGTGGGTTGGAAGGGGTACCTCCCAAGGATAGGGAATCATTGGAAGTAGCTCTTTGGTGTTGATGAACTAGGCAGAAAATTGTCTATACTTGATGTCAAACACTTTAACTGTATCTTTCAATTCTTGATAATCATTCATTCTCTTGGCCAAGTTCTTGGTAGTTGATTGTTGATCTGTGAATCATGCCCTGAGAACTTCAAGTACAAAAATTTCTATCCAAGCTTCTACTTAGTTTCTTTATGGTGCTTGAACTTAGCCTTATATAGTAAGTACAAGTTGGCCACTTTCTTCTCAAGTTCTAACTGCAGCTATCTAGTAGTCAACATCACCAAGTTTGCATAGCATAGATTGGCCAATTCCATGTATTCTATCATTTCTTCAATCTACAACTCCTTTAGGAAAGTTTTTGCATTGTTATAGGCATCAATCCCATTAATGATGGGCTACCACACTTCACTTCCTTGATAGAGTTACTGGAGGGCTTTGTTTACTTTTTCCTTAGCCATTTGAATGTCCTTTGTATTCACTTTTTTCTACAAGCCAACCTAGTCTCTATAGTGATTTTTAACTCTTTCAAACTTCAAGGCCTCATTTTTCCAGGCGATAATCTTAATGGCAGACTTCTAGTGTAAAGCTCAAACTTCCTCTGTAGCCAATTTCCTCAACTCAATATTTACCCTGGCAAGCTACTCCTATTGTTGATGAATGAACTCTTGCATTTGATGCTTCTATGTATTAACATTACACAAGCGATGATTTTTTGTGGTTAGTGATTCATTTTCTTGGTCCATCTGAACCAAATTCTCCTAAATCGAGTACATTTTTACTTCTGCTATAGACTAGTTGAGGATGGTTGTTACCTTTTCTTCCTTAGCTTATTTTAGTCATTCTTGAAGCTATTGAAAAGCTTCATCTTTGGTTGTTATTGAGCTGAGGAGTGTGGGATAAGCAAAATGGGCACATAGTTTAGCAACTTCCATGGCAAGCATTGGTTCTGTGCTTGGGTCATATCAAGTTACCCTTCCAAGATGGTGCACTTGCCCTTTACTTCCAGCAGCTCCAACTAGGTTGCAATGATGTTTTCTGAAAAATCAAAGATATTCGAAATCAATTGCCTAGTCCCTACCAGTCGGTCTAGTAATCCTTCGTGCTGGGCTGCATTCAATCTTTTGTTGATTATGCATGTGGACATCTACACATCTTTAAGTGCAAATATGTTTGGAATAGATGTCGTAGGTGCATTAAGTGCTTCATCGATTTGGTTAGCAACTACTTTAGCAGTGGTCTCCTACCCTTAGTGTTGCATCACTGGTATAATTGGCCCCTCTTCCTCCTCCAACCACACCAAAAAGAAGATGGCATTTCTAGAGATTTCTAGGAATAAATGGTGTTGAGATAAAGACACCATCACCTCTTAGGCATTGGAATCTGACCTTGCAAGCAACTATGTTCAGTGGATAGAATATTGTGCCACGTCTTTCCATCTGGCTAATTATTTAAGCCATCTCATTAAGATGACTCATCACAGGTTGATATATAGATGGATCTTTGCCACTTGTTCTTGCACACTACCCCTGCTCATGCAAGAGCTATACTCAGATTTTGCATAAGTGCTCAGTGGTTGCATAGGACTCTAGGTTGTTTCTTAAGTAGGCAGTGGGGGTGGTGGCTACTACTCCCCTCCTTTAGTCATTGTAGGTGTCTTGTCCTTCATTAATTCAGATCACGAGGCCAAAGGAGTATGCCTAATTGTGTCATTCGCATAGTAGGTGATCCCTACTCCTTTGCAAATTTTTTGGATGAGGCATGAAAAATGAAAGTTTTTTCTTCCATGTTCATTTTCTTTAAAGCATTTCTCAATCTTTAAATAGATTAATTATGGAAGGTTTTCTGGAAATCTCCTACTTAGAGTGATGCATGCTCAAGCCAAAAAGGTAGTCACTTGTTGGGCGTCATCATTGGATTGAGGTGATAGACCATGATTTTGATGTATATGTGTTTCATCACTACAAGTGCATTGAACTCATTATGGTAACACTGCTGAGTCGACTTCCTTTTGGCCTTAGGGTTAGCTTGTGTTGATAGCTCTGCCAGTTGTGTCCTAGTATTAGGCAACCTCAATGCTTGTGTGATAACTTCAACCAAGTAGGACACTTGAATATCCTTAATTTTCACTATGGAGCCTGGCCTTCCGTTGTTCCAGAAGAGATATGTCTCTCCCATGTACCATTCCTTACTAAAAGTGGTGACTAGCCACATAGGAGAGGTTTGCAATTATGTTTTCACCTTTGTTGGAGCATGGTCTAAAAATGGCTCGAAGTTTAGTTCTTAGAGAACTAAGTGTTGGATCTCACGAGGCCTAATGGTGTCAAGGTAAGCTTATGTTAGAGTGACTTGAAGCCTTGATATAGGTCCTGGTGCTTTCCCTCACTATGATTGTTTTGTTGGTACTTCTTCTTTGGGAATCTATTGAATAGATTCCACTTTGGGCTCCTCTTGAAGAGGTCCCATTACATGGGTTGCCTCTAGTGGTTCCTGGGCTTGCTCCTGTTGGTGCCTTCTAGTTCTAGGTCATTTCTCCCTTGGTTGAGAGGGTTCTCCTTCTTGTGGTCATTTTGGTCTTGGCACCATCTCTAATCACAACATGAGCATGGGTTAGCAATTGTTTTGTAACATGAAACAATTAGAATACCTTATCTCCTTAGGATAGTTACACTTGGCTAAGTTGTAATTATGGCTAATATAATTAATTTTAATCATTATTTTATTCATGTTCTAATGTTAACAAGTCATTCTGGAGGGTGTTGGAATGGTTAACTCTCAAAATTTGATGGTTTCATATCATTGTATTCATTAACCCTTTCGGGGAGTTAGAAAAATTTTCAAAAAAATCATCAAAAACCTTAAGGTTTGTAGCCCCCATGATGAAGAGCTTACCTCTTGTATGTGTAGGATCAAAGAACAGAGTGATTTGGACAAACGGTTGGGAAGTTATGCGCTCTAGAAAGTTTTGGTCTTTGAAAAATGACAAAAATTCCCCTCTTGTTATGAAGCAAATGCCAGAAAAAACATAAGTATGTGGTGGTATATATAGAGTTTTTGACATGCATCGATGAGGCCCCCATTGATGGGGTCAACTATGTTGACTAGGCACATGGTTGTTGACCACCATTAACATTCTTTAACTTGGTCAAAACTTCCAAAATACAAGGAATTTTTGAGTGAAATTGGGATCAAATGAAAACTCAAGAAGCCATGATCAGGATGAAAATAGTAGGAGTTTTTGAGCTCATAAATTTAGAAAATTGGAAAATGATGTGGAGAATGAATTTAATGAAAGTTTAAGGAGCACTGAGTGAGATACACAATGGAATATGCAAAAGATAAGACTGTAGCAATGTCTAAGATAAAAAACTTAACTATCCAAACTAAGCGATATGCAAGTGGATCCTTCCCATAATAGGCACATGTCCTTTTTCTTCCTTTGCATAACCTCAACTAAGGAGTCCATGGGCCCCATAGTTGATTCAATGATCACAAAAAGTTAAGGATCAACCAGGAAGAATCTATTAAAGAACTTCGATACATCAAACTAAGGCATTGATCTTAACATAGAAATTGATAGTGAGGTGACTTATGGTAGCATAGGTGAATGACTAAAAAGGTGGGATGGAATCCCAAATTGAGGTCATAAGAAGTCCCTTGTGGAGTTTGTATGTAAAATGACCTAAGAAGATTCATCCTTAGTCTAGACCAAAACTAGCCTCTTTCAACAACTTTGCATTGCCACTTCAAGACTGATTCATCCCCTCGAGACATGAGAGTGCTTTCATNTCAAGACTGATTCATCCCCTCGAGACATGAGAGTGCTTTCACAAACAACCATCATTCCACAATGAAAATAAAAAAGAAGTAGGAAGTGATATAGGACCTTAGTTAGAGGGGACCTTCAGGCATGGGTAACATGTCTTTCTAGTCCCATAACTAGTGCTTATATCTCGTTTATTTATCTAAGGGGTGTGCTTTGAATTCCCACCATGCAAATACTTTATTTGACTTCTCATTCTTAGGACATGGAATGGTAAGTAGTCAATGAAAACACTCAAGCACCCAAGCAAGTAGAAGAGTACAAAGAGTATTGAGTCCCCTAGAAGTCATACCATGTACAAACCTTTGAATCCTTTCCAATTCCAAAAACTACCAAGGTCACCAATATATTAAACGTTTCTCTAATATAGGGACCTCAAACTTCCAAAATAAGAAAAACCATAGATTTTATTAATGAGTGGATGTCATGGACTCACTGCCTATTCCATGAAAAATAGACCATGTCAAAGTTATTAGACATTAGAATTCAAAAATAAAAACTAGACATTGATAATCATAACATTAAGCACAAACCATCATTAGTAAACAACAATAGTAGCATTGTGTCCTATGGTAATAAAGCACTTTTATTAGTAAAAATGATGAAAAGTGACACATAGAAACATAATAAAGTTAAATATTTAAAAAATCATAAAATGTTTAAGAAAGATAAAACATACTAACGATGTTGCAAAACAAAAAATTGAGAAAACCAATAGAACCAAAAACCAAAGAAAAGGATAAAAATCAACAAAGTATAAAAAAACATGTGTAAAATAAAAAGTGAAAAAGTGAGGAGCCATATCCATGGTTAGCATAGATGGCCATCTCTCCCATGACTGAGTTGGAAGGAGGAGATTCAAAAAATTGAACATGGTTGTCCATCCATTGAGATGGTAGTTGAACTCACTTGTCTTGGTTCTAGGAAAGGTTTCACTTATTGGATGTTGATCAAATACTTTTGATTTGGGCTCTCACGCTTGTAGATTAACATGATCCTAGAGGGAATAGTCTAATCAATTATATAAGGTCCTTCTCATAACATTTGAAACTTTTTCTTCTGGGGTACATGTGTGGGGTTCCAATAGAGAACGTTATCTCTTAGTTGAAATTTCACTTTTTGTATTTTGAGGTCATGATGTTGCTTATTAAATGTCTTGTGCACCTCATTCAAAGATAGGGCCACTAATAAATTTTTATCTAGCATGTTGAGGTTGATTAGTCTTTCTTTTGATGCTCGACTTAGGTCAAGATTCAGATTGTAGTTTGTTAAGAGTGTATGAAGCTCAAATTAAATTGGGAGTGTTGGAAGCTTTTCGTACACTAGCTTGTAGGGGGATTAGCCAATAGGAAGTTTCCATGTTGAGTAATAAGCTTAGAGGGCATTGTTGAGTTTTGTGCTTAAATCTCTCCTTTATTTGCTAATGGTCCTTATTAGGATCTTTGTGATCTCCTTGTTAGTTACCTCTACTTGACCATTGGCTTGGGGGTGATAGGGTGTTGTTAATTTATGTTCAACCCTTAAGCATT